>CAUJGY010000160.1:0-98489 GCA_963170745.1 Phymatocera aterrima | reverse complement strand
ACGTGAAACCTAGCCTAACATACAACACAATCTGGACATTCACCAGCGTAAAACGGATTATTTTCTTTGGTATTTGTATTCATGTCTGGTACCTATATACTATATATATATATATATATGTATAGAGCGGGAATCAGGCGAGAGCAAATAATTGTAATACGAAAACGTAGCGGCGTCTGCTACTTTTTCGCCCGAACTCGGCTATCTGCGACAGTCGAGCCGAGTGCGTACATATAACTACCACGACGCTGGGAACAAAAATATAGGACAAACAATATTCTTGTATATTTTCACAATATTTCGGATTGATCGTTTCATTTTTCATCGCGTTTCGGACTCGGATGGTATGGAATATGATTCTTATTATTCGTACCCTACTTTGTTGCGTGAACATCACAAACTTCAGCCCCCCCCCCCCCCCCCCCCCCCCCCCCCCCCCCCCCCCCCCCCCCCCCCCCCCCCCCCCCCCCCCCCCGCCCTCCTCACCCGTATGAATGATTGTGTGGACTGAAGGTGTATGAAAAATTTCTAAAGTTTACGTAGTAGGTACAATATTACATATCACACGTGGGTACTATATATAAGTTTTATCACGAGTCCATTGGGGGGGGGGGGGGGGGCAATATATATACGCTGGTATTATGAACGGGTACAGTATTACTGCCGGGGTATAGGTCTGTATAAAAGTGATTGATACCGCGACCCGCCCCCCCCCCCCCCCCGCTCCTCTCTGCGCCACCACGCGTGAGTTGTATAACGCGGCGGGGCTTTGTGTGCGTGTGGTGGCAAGGGGGGGGGGGGGGGGGGGGCGGGGCAGAAAATAACTAAATAACCAAAAAAGAGAGAACAAAAAATTGGAAAAGTTAGACTCACTCAAACGCGTTCTGCTCCGCCCGACAATCCCGCGCGCTGTATAGGTATACAGCTGTAGTTAATGGCCGTGATACATCAATCAGATAAAATCGAACCACGAAATTTTTGTTTCATTGAACTGAAGTTATGGTATTGGTAGGCACGTATGTACTATACATAAACTGTGATCGGTAGGTATGGCAGTAGTAGTGCAGGTACAGTAGATGTATCGTGTGATGCGATTGTTACGGTTTATTTCCCATTTTTTCCTACCTCCTCAATCCAAGGGGATGGAAAACGAGCACAGCGTACCGAAATTTCGTAAAATACGAGAAAAAAAATATATATATTTTCGCCAAATCGATAAAAATGACTTCTTTTTATCTCGAATTCGATATTTCGCTTTCGATAGCTCCGATCAAAATTCTCTCTCGTTCTGTTTTCAATTGATATAGCCTCTAGCTTTTTCACCAATTTCGGCAATTTGCGGTGCAGCGTAGATCTTTCTTGTTAAAACGATTTTTACCTCGTCCGACGAAGGGATGATGTTGGTTGAATAAATTGAATTTGGTTCGGTTTCCTGTTGTTTCGCTCTTTTTCCAACCTTTTTTATTGTTAGGCTTTTTTTTCATGCTTTCTTTTTGCCGGTCAGACCCTCCGAATTGACGCTCGCGTCGCGTCGATTTCCTGCAGCACAGTTCACTCCTCTTTTCAATTGTTTTTAATCGCGTTTCACTTTAAACCACTCTTCGAACGCCTCTGGGTTCCGGGTTTGTGTAGTACCTGAAGTGGATACGCGGTAGAAACGAACAATTCAACGGGGTTGTTTTCAGATAGCTTCCACCGTTATCGACAAATGAAAGGATGACGAAAAAGCTGATTATCGGCCGACAATGGGCCGGTGCGAAAACTTCCTGTTTCTTCGATCTCGATTACTACCGCTGTCATCGGTTTTCTGACCGGTTTCCAATATTGACAGCTACGAGTACAGAAAGAAACCGAAGAAACATGATTTTTGTTATTTCCGTAGAAATTTTCTCATCGATATATGACGCTGATGAACCGATCGCATCTCAAATGCAGCCGATTTTGGGTCACAAGAATCCGTATCGATCCGCCGTATCGATCGGGAGTCGAAATCCTTTGGATCTCGATATAATGAGATTCGAAAATTTGCGGCACGTCTCGATGTTCGGCGCGGAGTCCAGGGTACGATTTTTGTATCATTTTTGTTATTTCGATCGCATGGAACGCTGAAATGATCATTTTCCGGAAATTTATCAGTCCGCCGTGCTTACCGTATTGCGATCGTACCGCACGATTCGGATACAATCGAACGATCGTTTCGAATCGGATGAAATCGAAACGGAACGAAACGAAACGAAATGAACTCTTTCCATTCACGATGTACGGGACACATTGCAGGGTATACATATGGAATTGCGGACCGAGTAAACTTTCTTGTTTCTCTCTGGCTAAAAAAAGGAAGACAGAAGGGTAAAAGAATACAGAAGAACAGACGAAAAGAAAGGAAAAAAGTAGAAGCGAAGAGAAAAGACTACGTAATGTCGAAGAACAACCAACAATACAATATATACCTATATACCTACGATCGGAAAGTCGAGCTTGAGAAACGAGACGAAACGATTCCCCGTCGATCGTCGTACGACAACTTTCTTTCCCCGTTTGTTTGTTTCCGTTCATTCGTTTTGTTCTTTCTTTTATATAATTTTACTACGTCACGTATAGTACAGGTACGGTAGTATTTTATTTTCACGTCGTAACGTAGCTGCGCAGGATTCTTAATTACTCTACGAAGATGTTGTCCAACGCCGCATCGTATCTAGGTGCATACCTATATATATATATATACACTGTTCACCGTTCGTTACATTCGGATCTCCGGTTGACGGGAGGGATGTAAATTCGAAGCCGAGAACGAACTATGAAGTCCGGAAAAATAAAACGGGAAAGAAAAAATCGGCCGGCGACGAGGAGAATCGAGAGTAAAAAGAAGAGATCGGTAAGATCTATACCTACCTACTCGGCGCCTCGGACTCGACACGGTGATATACGACACTGTAAATGGGTATCGTTGTAAATAAAAAATGGAATATAAAAGAGGAGGAGAAAAATAGGAAATAGAAGATGAAAAAGAACATATATCTACTATCTAGCCTTAACGATCATCCTTATTGGCGATTTAATAACCAAACGCGAGAGCCGCGGCACCGCGTGAGGCAACGACGAGCCTTGAACGTTTGGACGTTTACTATATCAAGCATACCGTATTATACATGCATAGTAGATAACCTAACCTAATCCAGTCTCCGCTAGTAGATATGTGTGTATATATATATATAGGCGTGTTATGGTCGTACGCACGATAGCAAAGGGCTTCGGAATTCCGTACGAGAAAGCAATCTTCTCTTATATTACTTGTAGTAGGTATACAACAGGGCGCTTCAGGTTGGGCGGGATACATCCGCGGATGGATTCTTTGAGGATTTGTGCGAGGAAATGTCCTGTGGCGACGATTGTTGTG
Organism: Phymatocera aterrima; assembly: GCA_963170745.1. Lineage (NCBI taxonomy): Eukaryota > Metazoa > Arthropoda > Insecta > Hymenoptera > Tenthredinidae > Phymatocera > Phymatocera aterrima. The sequence goes on along the minus strand of CAUJGY010000160.1, from coordinate 95,092 downwards.
GATCTCTGGTTTGCGAGCTAGAGAATACTCAAGCTAACCATTCGCGACGCTGATATGTTCATTCGCAGATCCAAGCTCGTCAGCTCAAGCTGAATCGCCCTGTATACAATGCATGTACGCGGACGCGTCCGTATTGTGAGGTTATATGTTATCAATCGATTTTATATACCTGTCTACGTACGCGTACACGTACCTTTCATGATCCGTCCATGCGCATAATTATTATATGATCGTTGTTGTACCATGTAGGTGCAGATTTTAGTAGTTTTTCTCTCTCTCTCTCTCTCTCTTTCTCTCTATTCGAGGTAGTTTGTACGTACATACGTGTGTAATAATTGTTAGCGGAATCGCTCATCCATAGGAATTACTAATTGATCGAGAATTTTACGATGGAAAATTGTACACGAGATGGTAAAACGAAAATTTAGATATACACATCGTGCATTCATCCTGACTCACGGTCTGCAGAGTATTCAACACCGAGGCACTGAAACGTGGATAAAATCCGAACGCGTTGGCCGATCCGCGCGATTTTTTATTCTACGGAAACTAGAACGATCAGGCTTGAATTTGGTGCTCGAAGATCGTGATAACCTCCGCGCGTTGCCGAGAAACAAGCGTTTGAAAAAGCGAAACAATGCCAAATTTTTCTAACTCCTCTTCAGTTTCTCGGCAACTCACGAACACAGATATTTTGGATTCTGAAACCGTGAATGAGAGCCTCATTTCTCCAGTGACTCGGTTTAGTCCGGGCCAGCGGATTTTATCCAGGATTTGGAAAATCTTCGTTGTTCATTTTTCACCTATACCCATCGCGAACTATACAAGAAAATAACAATCTGCAAAGTGACCAACGCAATTCTCGCAATTATTCGAGTTTCACTTCCTGCCTGCAAGCAGCCCTTCCCTCCGTTATACCATTCCTTTTGATCTGAAATTATCCGCAGAGTGGGAAAAAACAACGGAACAACAAATGTGAAATACTCGTAAAAACGGCATGCTACAGTAGTAGTTGCCGTTCACCTTCATATAAAAACAACGAAAAAAGAATAATCACTGTATCCCGTTCTCTTCTATTTTGTTTTCTTATTACCTGCGTAGCGCTATATTGTGTGTAGGTGCAGGTATATACCCTAGAGCAAAAGTGACTGGCACTTTATTTTATGTACTAGCAATCGGAGAGGCAGATCTGTAACCGTTAAAGCCAGCACGGCGCGGCACCTATAACCTAACCTCGCTCTCATGTAGCTTTCGTGTCACAGCAATTATTTTCGAGTGACTTTATACAACGTCCACCGAATATAATTGCTAGGCGGTGAGAGTTCACGTCGATGAAACGCAACGGAATGGCGAAAAATTCATTCGCGAGCGATTTTTGCCAGGAAATTTTTCGGCAAAGAAGAATCGCGATAGTCTCGACATTTGCGGAATCAGAAAATTCGAGCCAATCATCGTTCAGGAATCAATTATCCCTTGTTCTGTATCCTTAGTCGCGGAGACTGGTACTCCCGGAACTTTCAATTTGTTCGATAAAAATTGTGTCGGAAGCGGAGGAACGAATCGTGCTAATTTCTGTAAAGCGGGAGGGAGACTTCGCACCGTCCCGTAGCGCCCAGTCAATAAAAAACTACTTCGAAAATTTCGATCCATGATATTCATTGGTATACGATAACGAAAGGAAAAACTGCAGCTAGGTGATCTCGATCGATAAAGCAGGACTGTCGCATCGCCTTAAGTTAAAACTCCTTCAACTTCATAGCAATTACACGTCGTACGAGTGCGTGTGCGTGCAGCTACCTGAATTCTAGCTCGCGAAAGTTAATCCAAGTGTTAAATTAACTTGGGTTGTATAATATTGGAATGTTATTTACACGATCGTCGAAACGGAGGGACGAAGAGAGAAGGAGGAGGAGGAGGGCGATTGCTAATTGCAATTAATTTCATATCCACTGTCCGACCGATGTCTCTTTTCCTCTTACTCCCCCGGTTCTCCGTTTCCTCTCTTATTTTTACGACTCTGCAGCTCCGCCAGTCGCCCTACGCGTACACAGACGACGAAGACGAAGAATTAAGTTTAAATTAGTTAAATTTTGCGATCAGATTACGAACAATTTTTTTCTCCCTGCTCACTCGATTCTCTCCACTTTTTGTCTAAAATTTGAATTTTAGGACGTACAATTTACGACTTTTGCCTCTCAAGTTCCACGCTTCGATTTTTTCGTTCTCGGCTTTTTTTTTCTGTTTCACCATTCTCGAACCTGCACCTGGATTATCATCCAATGGCGTAATTTTATTATCGCCGTTTGCGGTCCGTTAATTCCTACGGTTGACTCTGCCATTTATCACCTGGCTCGGTGTACCATAATGCTTCCACCGGCAGATAGATTTGTAAGTAACTTCCACGTCCGTATACAGGGAAATATCTAGCTGTAATGGAAGGCTCTGGACCAGGTATTATAGTTGCTACATTAGCACCATCGCATATTATATTATAATTCTGTCCTATTCTCTCTTGAGTTGAGTCCAGTAAACAGGTATTCACCGTTTGATGATGATTATGCAACAAACTATTATTACTGCCTGATCTATGCTGGCACAGGTGATGATTACTATGCAAGTAAATATTGAATACGTTTGTGGTCTAGCTCCGACAGTTGTTTGTTGTGCTGTGCAACACAACGCACGATGTCTCGGGCAATGCCTCAAGAATCTTTGATCTGGAAATCGAGATATTCTGAAGATCGTCCTAGAGATATTTCTGAAGTGGGGCTCGTGTCCGCGGGTTTTAATAGTCCAGGGATATTCTCCGACGTTTCCGAGACACTGGCGAGATACTTTCATGTGTTGTAGGTACAGAAATGTCGCCGAGACTTCGCTGCAGTGCGAGAAATTAGACGCGGATTGCACGGTAATCAATATTCCCTCGTAATCGAGAATTTCAATTCCTGTAACCGAGGAGAGAATAATGCCGAAGATGAAGAAAACGAAGAAGGAGGGAAAGAGAGAGAGAGAGAAGAGGAGCTGGTCGTCGCTCTCGAGCCAATTAATGATCCACCAGGGCTAATTGAAAAAGGCAACGACATCGTCAATTAGGTAATTTCTCGGTGAGGAACGGCCAGCGATTTTCGTTGAGAATGAATTCAGAGATTGAAGTATTCGAGGAGAAGAATGAGGAGAAGACAGAAACTCACGATCCCGATGGAAGAATACATATTTCTGATAATTACTTTGAAAATTTCTCGAATTTTCTAACAAACCCTGAAATCTAATTTATCGAAAGAATATGCCAGCGATCTGGATGATCTATAGAAAGATTTTGGTAAATTTGAGAACTTCTTAATAGTATTGAACTGGAAATATTAGAGAGAGAGGGAGATTGAAGGAGGGAAGAAAAAGGCGCTCGCTACTATTTTGTGGATATTTTTCTCAAGTAACATTTGGCGAAATGCAGGTATACAACGTATAATTTAGAGTTTGAAGTTTATCAAAGTACCTAATTACGAAATTTATTTATGAGAAAATGATCAGATGGGTATACCTATACCTACCTAAAGCCTACAATGCTATTTCCAACGGAGTAAATAATTGTCGTATGACATTATTTTAACGATATCGCATATACTTTAGAAAAGAAGATTAATATGTGACCTAACCTAAAACCAAGAAATTCGTGTTCGAGGAGTAAGAAGTTAAAGGACGGACGGGGGAAAAACGGTGTTATAAAATAATCATTATTCAATAATTCATACATATTCGAATCGGGAATCGTTACCATCTGCGGATAATAAATCTGAATTTAAATTATTCGTAACTCGATCCCATCCTTAATCCCGCTTCGATGATTATCGCTTATTTATTATCACCAATTTTCTGGGCATCCTCAACTCGCTTCTGGGTGTATCTATCTTCTCTCCTCCTTCCTCCAGTCTCTTGGCATCGGGTAGATGAACGGATAGATACATGGATACGGCGCTAATTAGAGGAGAAGAAGGATGAGAGAACAGACAAAAAATGTACAAACACGTTCTCAAAGTCATGTTTGATGTCTCAGAACGCGAGAGAATCGATGGAAAACAAACAATTTAAACGGTACCATTGGACAGAATAGTTTTCGATTCCCGCGGGCCGTCATCTGGAGGTAATAATTCCGCCGCAGGATTAGCTCAACCTCGATTCATTACCGATTCCTTTAATAAACAATTCGCCGATTTTCCCATCCTATCACATAAATTATGCATTTTTTTCACATAATTCGTCACACGTACCGTACCGTACAATTTTCATACCGAAAACGGGAAAACGTAAGGGGAGACCGACGCACGCGCCGGAATATCCGATAAAAGAGGAAAAAATTACTTCCATGAGATTCTCCCAACGCCGGAGCACCCTTAATGCTTTGTCATTTGTTATGCTACGAAGGAAGGAAGAAACCCCAAAACCCCCCTCGATGCGACACACCACGCCTCCTATAGCAATCTGGGAAAAAGAAGACGCTGACTTTAGCGGCCCGTTATTAGAAACGTGTTCGGTTTTCGTAAAAAACGTTCCTTTTTTCTTTGTTCTTTTTTTTTATTTTATTTTTTCTTTATTTTTATATATTCTAACCCCTCCGGCGGAGGGCTAGCGTCAGAGTATGGGTTTAGTCGGATTTTCATCCTTCGCGATGTTCAAATATTAACGAAGGTTTATGCGGAATATGCAGGGAACCCGTCAAAGGAGTTTCGAGGACGGGATCACGTGACCGAGTTTGGAGTTTTTTACGAAATAATTCGGTGACTGATTTATTGTTCGCGAAACGTAATCGGATCGTTTTGGATGATTTTTGTGAAATGATTCATGCACAGGTGTCAGGAAGGCGGAAGCGCGCTCCGGGTCAGGTAGATCGGAAAAATCGTGAAGATAAGTATCGATCGAATAAATTGCCGAATAACCTCGAATGCCCTTTAATCGCGGGGAAATAGGTATATAAAAAATTCGTACGACAGTTTATCTTGCCCGGCGAATCGGGAATTCATACTCGTTCGAATCAAACGGTAGACGAACCTAACCTAACAATTGAAAATACGCGAGAAGTTTGGATTTTTCGCGAAATTCTATCGAGATGGAATACTTAGAGATTTTCTGCCAAAATACTGCATCCGATGCCCGAAATTTCGTTGAGATCGGTTGCGTGGTTCCGGAATGGCGACGAATCGCTTTTTCGAACTGGCGAGGACGATTTTGACGATAGGTAATAATCGGTGCGAATGGGAACTTCAATATCACCTGTCTGTCTGGTCTGACCCAGTCCCCGATCCTGAGCGATAATTGGAGAGGTAAAAAATTGTACAATGATCGTCGTAGAAATTGAAGTGAACGTGATTTTCCTGTATACCAATTGCGCCAGAGATATTTTTCTGAAAATATGAAGCAGGTATGTGTATTATACATACATACTTCGTTTATGAAATTCGTCGCGGTCGAATGAAAAATCGAAGATTTATAAAGTAGGAATTTTTTTACACTCCGAACCGCGATCCAGGTTCGTGCCTCCACAATTCTTATATATATTTGTATCACGTAGTAATTCGTGATTTGTTGTCCTATCTGAGGCATCTGTGTGTGTATGTACGCGTGTGTGTATATATATGTACTGGTAGGTATATGTTTTTAGCTCCCCACTTTCCATTCGTCATTGCGGTCTGCAGCGACGCGCCGTGAATAGTGTTGCGTATTTTACCATTTTCACATTTTATTGCACACCTTTTACACATACCTATGTATGTATATAGGTATGTACATATCTGCAGAGCCGGCTGAAGAATTTAGCCATTTTCTTTTTTTCTCCTCTCATTTCTTCGTTTTTTTTCCTTTCTCTTGATCGATTCCCTAAATACGCGATAATTTTTCACAATCGAAACTTTAACGAAGAAAAAATGAACGAAAAACGAGGAAAACGGAAAGAAAAGTATCCAAAGTAAATAAGTACACGAATTTTTGTTGTACTGTTTCACGGTGTGAAGTTCTGCAGTACCTGTACCTATAATTTCGCAAACATAGCTTTTCTCTGTACTGCGTACGTGGGGATATAATTCTGCACAGGACGAAGCCCGGATACTCGTACTCGAACTCAATATTCGCCGATAGCTGTAATAAAATAGTCGTGAATTTTCCTAACAAATTATCTCCGTGTACTTATAATTATGAAATTCATCGCGCATCTTCTACTTTCGATGGAATGACCGGCGATGATTCGGAAGAAGAACCGAACGGTACAAGAGTGATCAAAAATCCTATTTCTCATTCTGGTTTATTTTATTTTTTTTGAGACAAGTTTTTTTCGGACTTTCTGATCACCCCGAAAATGAAATGTTGAGTTTTCACTGGATCTCCACGTTTTGAGGTCTCTAGGATCACCTCCGACCATTTTCACACGGACGTCTGCATGCGTGGTGTGTCCACGCATTCGATCAATTCTTTATTCGTCGATATCTCGGGAACGAGTGATTGGATTTTGACGAATTTGGGCTCATTCGACGCGGCTTTTCCAAACTTAGAACATACTAGATTTTGGTTTTGATCGATCCAGTATTTTTCGAATCATTCAAATAACAAAATTCCAAAAAATTAAAGAGCGGATTTGGATGAAAATTAGTACCCGAATGTTTTTTAGTCCGCTGATCACGAATCTGAAGTTACAATCGCGGAATTCAGAATGGCGAGTTCCTTATATTGGCAAAAGATCTAAAAATATTCGTATTTTGATTGAATTCGGTATCCCAAGGTTTTCTGGCTCGCTGAGAACGAATCCAAGTTCAGATGTCCGAAATCTGTAACCGGACGGATCCCAGTATGGCAGTCTAAAATCCGAAACTCGTCCGATCCTCACGAACCACGTTATACCTGAGCGTATCTCGAGTGGGTGGTCAAGAGTTTTACGTTTCGGTTCCAAAGTTTGAACTGGATACCAAGATTGTTTATTTTCGTTCGGTATTCGTCATTCGCGTTCGAGATCGAGAGGAATTTGAAAACGGTATAAGTCCAAAGGCTGGCCCATGGTGAGCCTAAAACCGCTCGTTCTTCTATAATCCGCATAATAAGGAAACGTTAAAAACGCGATGAGGTTAGGTTAGTATATACACGTGTATTAAAAAAAATGGTAGAAATTTATTATAACAATTATTTTTTTTTCTTCTCATATAATCTCCGTAAGTACTAAGTACCTAATATACACGAAGTACGTAGTTTAGGCTGCCATATATATATACTTATATCCAGCGGGCCCTGGCCTGTTGCACTTCATAATTATGTATATGTATATACATTTTTGTCACCTTTATGTGTACCTCATATCTATCCATCCAGTGGTCGATGGCATATACCTAAAGTGCTTGAAAGAGGTAATTACCGTTTGCATGGGCGACGTAGCTCAGTATAAGTATAACAGATTGGGAAAAAATGAGGCTGAAGTTCAGGTAACGATAAGGGAGCAGGGTCACGGAAAATATGAATACCTATTATCAGCCGTTTCGGGGCAAAGTTTCGTCACCGTCGAAACAACATTTTATCGTATATGTACGTGTTTCCGATCGGCGAGGACGCATTGTCGCAACGTTGGGATCATCCGGTCTTCCGTTTAAGGTAAACGGTTAGAACTATTTTTCAACCTGGATCGATCGTTCAGGTTTTTATACCGCCGACGCGAACTTCGGTTTCGGTGGCGACGAAAGAAGAAGCTCCGTGTGGATAAAACCCCGTGCGACATCCGTCACCGATTCGTAGCCTCGTAGCGGGGATCGATCGGCGAAAGAAGGATCATCGATCGGCAGCTCGTACGCGAATAATCACTCGTTTCTTCGTAAAATATAGAGATTCATCCGTTCCGAACTGACGATCGAAAGCGTGTTCGGAGGTCAGGGATCGGCGACAGCTAACATGTGTAATTTCATCGCCAGAAGAGAAAAATATCTGAGATCCTATTGGTCGGTTCAAATCGCCGATCAATAGTCTTACAGGTTTTTCCCACGAGTGTTAGCAAGCGCAGCTAACAATAAGACGAAGGTAGCTTCTATCCCGTTGCCGGGCGATTTGCATTGCCAACTTAAACGATATTTGGAAAATACGAACCGCGGCTGCAATGATATCGACTACATCGGCTAGTGTCTAACACGATTGATGCGATGATTAAATAGTATTAAATAGCGTAAACTCACTCGGTATATCGAGATCTGACAGTAAATCATCCTGCGTACAAACTCGCACGATATTATTATTATTGCTATATATAAGAAAACTGATTATCGTTCTGTAAACTGCGTTGATATTATTCTCGTTGCACCGCCGCATTTTTCCTCGTTTTTCTTGTTCCCTTATTAATCCAGTTTCACCGAACACTGCAGAACGTGCTGCGCACAGGAATTATATAACAATAAAGAAAAACACGCTATAACTTTCACACCACTGCAGCCTCACGCCGTTGATTAATCAATTGCCGATCGATCGACGTTAATTGATTGAATTGTTCGACGGTTGATTCGTCCGTTAGAATATCACGAGATTCTTAGTTTTTCTCCTTCTCTTCGTTATCCGTCCTCTTCTTCGTATAACTTCGTTTCGTCAATTATCGCATAATTATTGTCATTACTATTTTTCGTTTCAATTGTTCCGTTCACCGATATCACTTTTTCGGGCACCTGTTGTTCCTCTCGACACTCTCCCCCATGCCCCTCTCTTTCCTTCCGTTTTTCGCACCTTCGTCTCCCCTGTTTTTACCGAAAGAACCCCCGCTCGCCGCTCACATCGACGAACACCCGCGCCAACGGCCGTTATTATCAATTATCTTTTGCTTGTTTCCATAATTATTTCTCGTACGAACGGTAATAACGATCATATTGATATTACGTAATTATCTTCTTTTTCTCTCGGGTGTAATTAATAATTTGTTCCTTTTTTTGGGGGGTGGGGGGTGGGATGCTTTTTTTTTTTTTTTTTCTGTGGTTTCTTCGTTTTTCGCCCGGGAGTTTTCAGTTCACCTCGGTTTATCTAGGTTTTCTTCGTCGAGGGTGGGCGAAATTGAATATCTTCCGGGTCTCACTATTTTTCGTCTATCTATTCGTTCATTCTTCTTGTTTTATCGTATCGACGCACCGCGCTGCGGTCTCACCGACACTGTCGTATCCCCGGTTTTTTTGTTCTGTACTCCGGATTATTTATACTCTGTTTTCTCGGTTTCTTCGGACGTCCGAACGTTTTAGAAATCGACGTACTATGCAAAGAGAAAGAAACAAAGAATACCCCGATACGCGCCAATTTTATATTGCACAAGTTAGTTCTCTTTTTTTTTTTTGGTTCGTTAAGGCAGAAAATTTGTCTGATTATTTATCGTCGAACCCCGTTTTATAATGTTATTCGGATGATAAGAAAAATATACAATTTTACAACCGATGATATAATAATTTTCAATAAAACACATAATATAACTCTGCATATATATATATTTATTATAGTTTCATATATATATATATATATATATACGTGTGCGTGTATAACGATAAATTTCAAATTTTCTGTATATCTCAATCAATTCGTACTCTTGAGGATGTGTACTATGAATAAGAAATTGTTGAAAATATCTTATATTTTTCGCTCCGTTCCATTGCCATTAAATTTGAGAGAAAAAAAAATTCTCCCGCTCCAATTTGTCACGAATTTCAATCACGAGGTTTCTCTCTATTCTTTTCTTCCTTCCGCGCGTCGCGCGGATTCCACTTGGGATCTATAAACCACGTCGAGTCCTGACCCGGCGCGGCTCGGTACTGAAGCCATTGAAATCCACGACGACGCTGCGCTAGCGTCCGACTCGTGTATCGTCGGCTAAACTCGGCAAAGATCGCAGATCGGGTTCAAACTTACTCTCTTGTATGATTTACTGTACACGAGCATGGTCTCCCGATTTTTCATACCAGTCAATTTCTGTTGTTTTTTGTTTTTGTTTTTTGTTTTTGTTTTTTTTCTGTCAATTCGTCATCTTTGGGATGAAAACTCACGTGAAATCGGAAATAGAGTGCCAAAAAAGAAAAGGAAATCTTTTCATTCGTTTCGGGGATCGATTTGGCACCAAATGACCCATGGACGGTCTTTTTTTTTTTTTTTTGTTTTTTGTTTTGTACTCCGCACGATACATCTCCCGCCGTGAACGACAGCACCCACCCAACCCAATTTCTTCAGACCGTGAAAGCATCGATCAGCAGTATAAACTGCTTCAGATCCCAAAACTTGATAACGCCGGGGCTCATGACTCCGAGAACCTTTGCTTCGGGTTCCGTTACGGATAAATTTTCACCTGCGGTCGCCCTTGAGATTTTATCGAAACATCCGCGTCGTATAGCTGGGGTAAGAATCATTCCGGTAGCTACGATCATCCGCAATCACGGCAAACTTTGCGAATACCCGGCGAAACCCCGAATCCCCGATCTCCTACCAGTGCCGCGGCGAGTCGTGAGCTTTCGATACTCTGCATGTACTCAAAATTTGAATTCTTAGCTGGCTTTCCTAGTCTGGTTTTCTGTTCTTATTACCGTATTCATTTGCTTGTCCGTTTTCTATTTTGTCAAGCGTGTTCGCTGTTTCAGTAAATCATTTTCGCATCCCCTTGCTTCCGCAATTGTAAGCTCATTATTGTCTGGAGGGCTTTTATCTGGAAACCGAAAATCTGGTCCTCTTGGGCTTCGAATTTCTATGATATGCTATTCAATGGCAGAATTTTAGTCCTTTTCTCTTTCAGTTTTCATTTCCTCAGCTGAATTTCTTTTTAGGTTAGGAACTACTTCGATATACCTCAACGAGAGCTTAATATCATGAGTATTTGGTACAGAATTCTAGTTTCTTGTTTTTTCTTCTTTGAGGTTAGGGATCGCTTCCGTATACCTCAATGAGAGATCAAACTTACGAATATTTGGGAACAGAATTCTAGTTGTTTTTTTTTTGTTTTCCGTCATTTTCTTTAGTTCTTGACGAACTTTTTCAGGTCAAGATCTCTGGATCCCCGGCGATCTTCTCCATTATAGAATGTTCTGAAGAACTGTCTTCATTTTCTACAGGATTTTTTCCACATTTTATCTACTCACCTTATACTGCTGCAGCTTCAGCATCGGATTTTTTTTTTTTAATTATAGAAATACAAAACTGTAGTAGTACCAGGTTTTGAAAATAGAAAATATATATCATCATCGCGCCGTCTCGTTATTTTCCCTTTGACAACGAGCACGACTCCAATAAAAAGCCTTCCGACCGGTACATACCTATATATACCTTCACCTATATAATACTACATTACGCTTGAAGGATTTTCCAATTAGTAGATATGTAATCGCAGTGGAATATCGTACAGTATAGTACAGTGGACTATAGAAACGATAAAAATTTTCAAAATCTCATCGTTCTGTATATTCCTTCAAATTTGTGTCAGAAAAACAAATTTCCGTTGGAATCTGAAGCGCTTTGGAGAATCTATGTTAAATTTAATCGGGGCCCAGTCGATCTTCCCCACTCCAGCCCCATTAGTTCGGATAACAAAGGACAGAAGATATAAAATGGAGAAAAAGAACAACAGAAAGAAATTTGCAACTCCATCATTCGGTTTTTGGAGCCTCTCGAGTTTCCCTGTTTTCCTGCTTTTCTGACCCCTCCTGTTCTCGTTCATCTCTCTCTGTATTTTTGTCCGGGTCCCGGTCGGGTTCCACTTGAGTTTGGAAACCGGCGTAGCGTAGCATTTGCTTCGTTTTCAATATGCTATAAGACGCCCGCTCGTATAGGTTCGTACATGTATATAGAAATACTGAAGAGTCCCGGAGATTACGACATTCCAATCAAATTACAACAGCTTACTTCTCCTCCTTACCTCTTCGTTCCGGGTGTTTTCTAATAACTATCCATCTGTATAGCTGGCCAGGTACCTGAAATAGAGACGACTATAGATATAGATATAGATGGATTATTATTCTCTTTCAGCCTTCTTTTGTGTCCGCAGACCCAATTCTCCGACCGCACGATATTTTAGCCGCCGCCGCCGCCGCCGTCGCGGTCGAGCCGAGCCGATTTCATAAGGGAAACCGTTTCTAATTGCGTTTATAATACAGAATCGTAAATAGGTGTATAATGTATTATAGGAACTGTCTGCAATTCATTGCGATAAAAATCGGCTCTCAGAATGAAATTCGGCTTCGACGTAGAGTAGAAAAAAATTGATCGAAAATTTGTTCGAAGATTGACAAGTGGAAATTGGGCGTTTCGATATCGTCTGGTCTTAGCTACCAATATTTCGATTCTAACCTCGAAATCGAAGAAAGTTTATCGCTATGGTTATACCGATTTGCGAAAATTTGTGATTTGTGGAAAACCGGTGTGGTGATTATTCGTTTGAGATTCATACCGAACAAGCGTTCCCGAATGTCAAAAGAATCCTCTCTGCTCGTGTACTCGTATTGAGGAAAATATTGATCCCGGGGATGTTTATTGGCAACCGGTTTTCCGGATATCACAATTTTCTCGGAAACGAGTGGACCCTGGATTTCACTCGGAATTGACACTCGAACGCCGTTTGACGATACGAACGTACGAGGGGATTCTGTGAACTACTGATATTCGAAAATTCGAAGTTTTTCCGACCCGCAGAGTAGACCGATTTTATTGAAAATTCATGCTCCGAGAATCGTCTACAAAGTGAAATCAAAGATAAAGTCCGGCTACTCGACGGGAGAATTACATCCACTTGTTAGAATATCGTATTCAGAGAATACCGCTGTTCCGAATTATCACAACAATTCGACATCTCTGGTTCAGAATTAACAAATATATAATTCGAATTTATGACAATTTAGAGATTCTGATTGTGAAATTTTTCCAATTCACAAAACAGGTTTAACTAATTTCCGAGAAGGCAGAATAGTGAATTAACAAATGCGATTGGTGATTTCAAAATTTTCCAGTCCACTCGCGAATCGGGTTCAATGAATTCAAAATTGCTTTCACGAATTTACAAAAACGGTATAGCATATCATTTCACTCCAGTTACTCTGTAATTTCAAAAGTAAATTCCGGTAAATTTTCTATTCTCATGCTCACCGAATTGCCCCGGTAAAATTTTCCCGCGAAATCGCAATGATGTACATTAAATTTCCAACCGCAATACCTTCACGATCGGAATTTGTAAATTTGAAATACAGTTGTGTGCGTTCTTCGTCGCAAGTGTACTGAAATTAGTAATTTATTCGTTCAAGTGGAACGAAATTTTGAGTAGACAATTACAGATCCCGATCCGAAGATAATTTACCAACAAAAACTTTTCTTCGCCGTATATAGTTATGAACATGAATACCTGCGTATACTGTGATGTATATAAATATTAAGATTGGCGAACAAGATATAACGAATAGAGTGTGCCACTTCATCAAGATAAAATATACCTCCCGGTATACCTGTATCCCACAGATATACAATACTTTCGATTCCTATCTCTCCTGACAACCGCATTAACAATCCAAAAAATAAAAAAAATGAAGATCGAAAAAACAGAGAGAGAAGAATGAAAAATGAATGAAAATTGCTGTACAAAACGGAGATGAAATCGTTGTTCAACGGAGCAAACGGTATATTATTATTATTATATCCATATACAGGGCGATCCAGGCTGAGCGGGACAAATTTTATGGATAAAAGTCCTTCCCGTTTCTCTGTATTCGGAGGAAGAAAGAAGGTTTTGTGATCACCTCCAACCATTTCAGACGAACGTCCGAGTGCGTGTGTGTACGTACGTGATCAATTCTTTGTCCGACGATATCTCGAGAACGAGTGATCGGATTTTGACGAATTTGGGTTCAATCGACGCGGCTTTTCCAAACTTAGAACATACTAGATTTTAGCTTCGATCGATCTGGTAGTTTTCGAATCATTTAAATAGAAACATTCGAAAAAAATTAAATAACAACGATGTCTTCAATATCTTCGGAACGGATGAAGGGATTTGGATAAAAATTGGTCCCCGTAAGTTTTTTTGGTCGCTGATCACAAATCTGGGCTCAGATTTGCAAAATTCAGAACGGCAAATCCAATATGCCAGCAAAACATCTGAATATATTTGGATTTTGATTGAATTCGGTATCCCAATGCCGTTTTCTGGGTCGCTGAGAAGGAATCCAAGGACAGATTTTCAAAATTTGTGACGGCCAATCCAGTATGGCGGTCTGAAATCGGAAACCCGTCAGATCCTCATGAACCACGTTACCTGCGTGGTTTTTTTTTCTTCTTTTTTTTCTTTTTTGAGTCGCTGATCAAGAGCTTTACGTTGCAGTTGCAAAGTTCGAATTGGATTACTAGAATTGTTCTTTTTTCTCTATTATTTGTCATTTGAATTCAAGATCGAGACGAATGTGAGAACGGAGAGTTCAAAGGCTGGTGCACTGCAGTCAACCCAAAACCGCTCGTTCCTTGAGAACTTTTCCTTTCAGAATTCCTCCAAGGATCTATCCACAAAATCCGTCCCTCCGAATCTGAATCGCCCAGTATACATACACCCAGACTCGTCCGATCATCGGTGCAGGCATAAAGTTATGGGGGCGGGGAGGGAAGGGGAGGAAAAGTTATAACCTACGAATGTTATATAATAAATCCAGTACTATATCACAGAATAGTGGAGTTTTGGGACGGGGAGGAAAGGGTTTGGGTTTCAGGACGGGGGGGCGCACGATATAGGTTAATTAATTTCTGTTTATATCCACAATTCAGTCTCCGAATGGTTCGAAAATTCACACACACGCGCCCGTGTCTGTCATTTCACAATTTCGCGTTAGCTGCAGGATCTTTTTCCTCTACCTACAGGAATGCGCATCGTGTACGTATGCGTCAAAAATTTTATAGTCACGCATACGTTATAATTTTCGTCGCGTTTCGACGCGGACGCCGACTGCTGCACGGGCGCGTAGTTTCAACTGTGGGGACCGGTGCTGCATTTTCCCCTATTCTCCCCATATTTCTCTCCACGTGTATAGAGCTGACTGTATTATACACACCGGGGCGAAGTTTACCCACTGGATTTCTGCCCCCAACCCCCTCAACCCCCTCCGCCCCTGGCCCAGCCAGCGATAGCCGCCTCCACTACTACTACGACTACCGCCTGCTGCCGGCACTGCTGCTGCCGCTGGCTTCCAATGTTTAACATCCTCCTGTCGATTATAATTTATTATGTATTCCACTGCACGCGCTATTTCACGTGATCTCTGTCACGTTTTACAATTTTCCAACGCTCTCTCTCCACGCCCTCGGTTCTCCTCCTGCTTCTGCCCCCCGTGGAAAAGGTGGAAGAAAAATTGTTGTACAGGTGGACCGCCGCGCCGGTTTCACCGCGTCTGGCTGTTGTTGGAACACGAGACTTCAAAGATTGGGCGAAAAGGAGAACAGTAGGAAACAAAAAACCGAGGGGCATGCGTGGGCACGAAACGTATGTGTATGTGCATAGAATGAGAACTTGAGTTGAATCAGATTGATCAATGGGAAAAAACGAACACCGGTGACTTTCCCTCCCCCTTCCTCTCCCGCCGCACAAATTGTAATATAAATGGGAGAAGAAAAAGGACGAGATATCGATAGTGGACATTTTTCAACGAGTTTGCTAGCGAAATCGGAACATCGCGTGCAACACACGATTTACCGTACGAATTCGAAAATCAGTTTTCGGTATTTTTCTTCAGTCCGATCGACGAAGAGTGGAAAAAGGAAAAGAAAAACGGATTTTCATGATCAACTGCGATACGTATACGAATTTCGTGATTTTCTTCGATAAAAGGAATACTACGAAAATCGAGACGAAAATTCGCAAATTTCCCGAGCAACAGAAAAAGGAAAAAGCGATGTAGAATTTTTTTACGAAGTGAAAATTCCCGCCGTGGTAGCTCTTCTTCCTTCTGTTATCTTCAGAATTATACATCCGTCCGGGACAAATTTCTTCCATCCAATTATCCAGGCTCCGCGTCACTGGACAGAGGGAAAAATTATCTGCGTACGAACGTATGGAAGAATTCGCCTCCTCCGTTGTTGACTAACGTCAAATTCTTCCATTTTTATCCGTCAGAAGAGAGAGAGAGACGGAAATCATGGTTTTTTGTCTCGGTCAAGTTTCACGAATTTGATGTCAAATTGGTACATAATTTCATTCATTTCTTGTTTCTGTTTCCTCTCTATCTAGCCAGACATCTCTGTTTCTACTCTCGTGAATCCGATTGAATGATTACCCACATATTGACATGGAAAAATAGAAAGTGAACACCGTGTTACGCTATGCATACATATAATACATACACGTACATAGGTATGTACTTATATAATAACGTATTTAATGGACCTGTGTACATCGATAGGCACCCAATTAGATAGAAAAAGGGGGCATAAAATTTGATTGGCAGCGGTATACATGCATGTATAATGTATGTACAGAGGTAGCGAACAATTTTTCGGTCGATTAAAAAAAATACGAATAGTCACGCTGATCGAAATTTCCGTATGATATAGAGGAGTGCTTTTGAAATTCGACGTCGATAGGTACCTCCATTCAAGATTAGCTAGCACTGCGTGGCCTGATGCCTAATTGCCAGAAAGTTTTCACTCTCTCGTCCCTTCTATTCGAACGGCTTTCAGAATTCTTTATTCCGGAATTCTAACCTACGAACAAGCCTAACCTGAAAATTGAAACTTGATGAAAAACTTGTAATACTTTGGATATCCTAGCGAGATGAGATAATTGACGGCTTTCTGCCGAAATTCTGCATCCAATCCGCAAAGTTTCGTTGAGATCGGTTGCCCGGTGTAGAAATGGCGACGAATCGCGTTTCCGAAGTGACAACATTGCCTTTGAGAGTGAGTGACAACGGGCGCAAATCGGTCTTCAATCGCGTTTGAGTCAGCAACGCTTCCACGAAGCAGTTTTCGAAATTTCGATAATCATCGTTGAAGCACTTTAATCTATCTGAATGAATACCAAAATCAGATGAACATCTGGACTCCTCTTCGCATTCGGAATCGCAGAAGGGGTTCAGGATCGCAAATAATGGAACGAGGAATATCGTACATTTGATCGTTATTTTCCAGCGGCTCTTAACGCGAACGAGATGTTTATGTAATATTTTATTCGGCAGCTGGGAGCACGCGGAGCTTCTTGGCGGACGAAAACTTCCAACGAAGAGAATAGGAGGAGAGGGAAGAGGAGGACAGGAGAAAAAAAGTCCAAGACTGCAGGCTACACAGTTTCCTCTTCTTCTTCTATCTCCTTCTTTCTTCTTCATCTTTTTCCTCTAAATCCAACCTGTATATATAGTCAGATAACAATAATTCTCTCCTCTTCGCTCTACGCTGTGCTACATTATGTACTCGGTTGAAAGGCACGGATTAATTGATGTTTAGATACTGGATGCAGTTAGACGTAGCCAAAGCGAGCTCCATGTGGAACCTCGGTCCACTGCGAGGCACAGCGCGGCGCGGCGCGGCGGCGCTCGTTAATGTTGACTCGCCGTTGTGACTCGGTCGACGACGCGGTCTTACCGGTTTCGTCTCGCTTTAGGTTTGGCTTTGAGTTTGGACAAGCTGAGAACTCTAATGCCTTCTAATCTCATTGGCCTTTACTAATATGTACCTACTCCGTCCATTCCATGGAGACCTTCATCCGATTTCGATGAGCAGTTCCATTCACTCGGCGATCGATGAAAATTCAATTTTATATACCACCAGATTCCCAGTGATTTACGGTTCTCTGAGAACCCGAAATTGCAGGAAATCGGTATCGCGGGATTTTGGTATATTCGGATTTAAACAATCCCTAACGATCTGCTGTTCGTTTCCAATGATTCTATGATTTCTCATGGTTTCCGGAGATTCCAAGTGTCTTCCAGTTCTCTAAAAACCGAAAAATTGCAGGAAATCGGTAAGTTCCGAGGGGCTGACATCTCGAGAAGTTGTATGCACGCTGTTCTCGGAACTCTGGAATCCTCCGAAGATATTTGAAAGTTTTTGGAAGTCTTAGAAGTCTTTTAGGTCACGGAAGCCACTGAAAATCGCTGGAAGTCAATTAAAACTCAAAGAATGGATCACGCAAGTCCACGAAATTCTCTAGAATTCTTTGGACCTGTTCAGAAGTCTTCGGAAGTCATTGGAAGTCAGAAGTCACTTGTACACTTAAAATCGGAAGATAATCGGTATTGCACGGCTTCGTTATAATCGTATTTGAATAACGATTTCCACCTCCTTTCCAACAACTTTGTCGTGATTTCTCACAAAATTTCCTGGTCATTCCACGAGTGAATATCCCCCCGGACCCTTTCTATTATGACCGCAACTCGCACGCGTTTATACGGAGAGGTTCAAGGCTACCGATCATCGACGATCGTCAGCGATATCGAGTGATATTTTTCCTCTCTCTCTCTCTCTCATTACGATCATGTAATAATGATATTCGTGTGACACAATTATCATTACGAATGAACCCAAACGAGAGAAAAATGAAATAAAAAGAAAAAAGAAAAAAAGAACAGTGAAAGGTATGGGTATCGATGAATCAATCGGGTACATATACCTATAACACGAAGCACATAATGACTCTGTAACGTAGCTCATACCGGTATATATGGGTCGTTCATTCGAAACCTGTTGATACGTGATACTTCGACATCTCTTCTACCTCTGCTCACGATTAATGTGAGCCTTGTCGAGTAGGTGGTAAGCAATACTTCTGATGCATCGGAAATGTGAAAGAAAAGTCATAAGGTTGTTCGAAATCGAGAGGTGCAACCGCGTATCGTGTGACGTCTCCCTAAAAGAGAAACTGTACCTATATGAAATTCTCCGAGATACATACGTCTCATACCATATATACCAACACTAATAATGTATAATAAATGAGACTGTCTGATAGAAGAATTTTCCGCTCTCCTCTTTTTTTCGTTTCACTTCATTCCTCCTGATCGAAAGAAAGAAGAAGAGGGAGAACCCTGGGAGAAGTACCACTCCCATGGTTACAGAAAAGTACAAATTATACGACCCCCCCCCCCCCCCTTCTGCCCCCGCAGCCCCCCGAAAAAATGTAAATTCT
The DNA here is from genome assembly GCA_963170745.1 of Phymatocera aterrima. Classification (NCBI taxonomy): domain Eukaryota; kingdom Metazoa; phylum Arthropoda; class Insecta; order Hymenoptera; family Tenthredinidae; genus Phymatocera; species Phymatocera aterrima. The sequence goes on along the minus strand of CAUJGY010000160.1, from coordinate 75,984 downwards.
GTGCTCCGGCGCGGCGTCTACGTGTAGTTTCGAGTCTCTCGTAATATATATAGAAAATTTACATTCCAGTTCATTTTATCTAGCCACCGAATCACACGAATCTTGTACATTATCACATTAACCCCCCCCCCCCCCCAGAAGTGTTGTTTCTTCCATTTTTTTTTTACGGTTTGCTCAGGTTAGGTTCAGTTCGCGGCTATATAGAGTTATACCCGTGAACATTATCTAGAAGAATCTGAGAGCAACGGGCGTGAAGATTGAGAACTCAACTTCTCAGCAACGAACAAGAAAGAGGAAAAATAGATACGGGAGATTTCAGCCCCGCTGCACATCGCACCGGAGGCGTCGCGTCTGTCCGTTTTAATGTATCCGAAAAAAAACCGCCCGGGGGGCTAGCTGTTGAAAAACGGAAGAGGGGGGTGGGGGCGGGGGGGGGGGGGCAAAATAATTAAATAGAATATCGCATAATAAAGATGCGGTCAAGCTCTCTTTCTCTGGCAGCCGGAGTTATAAATGATAATTACACCAAACTCATCTTCTATGTCTTCGTTGGATTCAAAATTGACCCCCATTTTTCTTCCGTTTCTGTTATTCATTTTTTTGCGACCATCAAATTTTTTCCCCCTCTTTTCTTTTCATTATATACGTGTATATAAAACGGAGAATCGTGGACTGTGAGAAATGTATGAACGCGGGACGACCGGGGCGAGACTATTTCGCGCGTCCCGCGCCGTCCGAATACGGGAAAATGGGGTACGGGGAGGAAAAGTTAACGAAGTGATTCACATCCGATACATGTAGTACCTACGGTATATGAAATAATTGAATGAAAGTTAATTAGCATGCGCTTCCGACGGTGCTGCGGATTGAGGTGGGGGTACAGGCTGGTTGGAAATCGATTGCCAGATCGGGGGGCTCGCCCGGGCCCCCTCCGCCGGTTCAGCATCGTCGCTGATCACGCTGCATTCTCCTGAATCTTTTCATCGAAGCAGATTGCGAATGAGGATTCAGTCGCGAGCGAGTGTAAACTTTTGGTGGAAATTCATGATTCCGCCGGGTACTCTATGTAGGTACATGAATAATCCTTTCTACGATTCTATATTTATTTCAGGCGCGCGTCTATCGTCCGCTCGTGTACACCCAATGCCATGGATTCTGTCGTCTGCTGCCCAAAATAGGCAACCGAAGATACTTGTGGTTTCAAGTTGGCAATCCTTCACTCGCTCCACCCAATGGCCCAGCGACGGACGGCGGTACGCGAATGAAGCTCGTCCTCACTGATATATACAGGTATACATGAGTGCTCGTACCGTAAATTTGACAGCACGTCGATTTACTCAACCTATAACCTAAGTGGACACAAATTATGGAAAAAACTAATTGATGGCGTAATTGTCGCCAGATTAAATTCCCGTAGATCAAACAATTTTTTACGGCATCGAACGATTTCCTGAAGGATACCGATTTCTTTATTTCTTTATTCAATAAGAGTATCTCAGTTTTTTCGATTATTTGTGTTCATTTAGGTTATACGTTGAGTAAATCGACGTGCTGCCAAATTTACGCTACGAGCGCTGGTATGCCTTCATGGCATATCAGTGAGTACGAACTTTACTCACACAATGCCGCCCGTCGCTGGGGCGTAAGATGGAGTGAAGGATTGCCAACTTAAAACTACGTGTATCGTTGCTCGCCTATTTTGGGGGCGATAGAATCCGTGGCGTTGGGTGTACCTCTTACCGCAACTGCAACGATGCAGATGGGCGCGGGCTGGCGAAGAAATTTCGATATTCAAGCCACGCGATCCGGCCAACGAAAATATTCGTAATGATCGGGGGCCGGCGCTGCGCGAGAACGATCTTTATCGCGATTATAACACGTTTACGCCGAAAGAGGAATTTCCCTCAGGGAAGGCATGCAGATGTATACCTAGATACGTGGCGATGTCTCTTCTTTCTTTGTGCTATACCTGAGCGTTGATGTGAGTGCGATGTGATCTTGGTTGAACTACCGCGATAACTACACCGCCTCGGGGTTTCGCCTGGACCAGTTTGGGAAAACGAGGATCCAAAACTGAAACTGAAACTGAAACTGAAACTGAGACCGGGGACTGAGGCTGAAACAGGTGCAGCGACGATCACGGATCCCCTGAGAGAACGCTTTGGATTCGGTTATATAACCGGGATAGTTGGGTGCTGCCGTAAAGTGGATAGGCATACCGCACCAGCTTCCATAAGGGCCATCCTAACGCATTGAGCCGAAAAAGAACGGCCCGATATCTCGGATGCAGGGCGGGCGGCTGCGAGAGAGGCCGGGATTGAGATGGGCGACGATGAAGTAGAAGAAGGAGAAAAAAAGAAGAGGGAGAGGAGCCCTGGTTCAGACATTAAATCTCAATTGATCGAATGATCCGATGTGATATCCAGCGCCGAGGAGAACTTGGCAAATTTTGTGAATCGGAAAATGGTAATTGTTGATCGTGGGAAGCGTGAAACAAAAAAGAAGACGACGAAGAAGAAGAGAAGGAAAGAAGATGAGGAGAGAGAGAGAGAGAATAAAAAAGCTGCTAATCGGCTGATCCTGATGGGCCAGTCCGAAAACTTCCCACCGTTTAGTCGAGCTCAATTATTATTGTTGTTTCTGTTCTCAACTTTTCGCTTTCCTTCATTCTGACATGTTCTGATGAAAATCACGAGCATAAAGAGGAGGGAGAACGATGATTTGTTTGGAATGAATAAAACCCAAAATATATGGCGAAGACATGAAGAGAAGCAAAACAAGTTTTCCGATAATTCAGAATTCTTTTTCCTGTTGTTTGCGGTTGGCAAAATTTTCTCCTTGCGATATCTCGAGGGGTGAAGAAACGATCACATTCAGAAAACGAATCAGTCTTTCAGTCACAAGAATCTGCATCGATTAGTCAATCGCACGTTGAAATATGTCATCTCGGTCACAAGTTATCATCAAACGAACAAAAAAAAAGTGGTTTCGGGCTGACTATGAACCGAACTTTGAACTTCCCGTTCTCAAATTTGTATCGATTCTGAATGAAAATGACAAACGATGAAAAAAACAATGTTAGCATCCAATTCAAACTTTGGAGACGCAACGTGTAACTCCTGATCAGCGATTCGAGAAACACTTTCAGACTGCCATACTGGATCCGCCGTTACAAATTTTGAAAATCTGACCTTGAATTCGTTCTCAGTGATCCATAAAACCTTGGGATACCGAATTCGATGAAAATCCGAATATTTTTAATTTTCTTGCTAGTATATTGAATCTGCCATTCTGAATTTTTAATTTTGCGACTCTAACTCCAGATTCGTGATCAGCGACCCAAAAAACATTCAGGTACCAAATTTCGTCCAAATCCGCTCTTTAATTTTTTGCAATTTTGTTATTTAAATGACTCGAAAACTACTGGATCGATCGAGGCTAAAATCCAGTCAGTTCTGAGTTTGAAAAAGCCGCGTCGATTGAGCCTAATTTCATCAAAATCCGATCACTCGTTCTCGAGATATCGACGGACAAAGAATTGATCGAATGCGTAGACACACACACATGCAGCGTCCGTCTAAAAATGGTTGGAGGTCATCCTCGAGACCTTAAAACGTGAAGATCTTGTGAAAGCTCAACTTTTCAGTTTCGGGGTGATCACAGTGACTACCTACTTTCTCTGGAAACAGAGAAACGGGAAGTCAAAATGAGGGAGAAGCTGTGAAAGGAGTTGAATCCCTTTTCTCAAGAAATTTGAGAAATTTTGCGCATTCTACCAAAGACCCCTGAAGAGCCGAGCCTCGGGGATATAAGCGGGGTGATTTTCAAATGCAGTTTGTATACAAGCATCGCAAATATCAGAAGGTGCTGCTAGTTTTTTAGTCCTGGTACCCCCAGAGCGATCCCCAGTAAAATATATGTGTATGTATGTATATATATATATAGAGAGAGAGAGATACGTATGTATCTACGACGTATTATTTTTTTTCACCCCGTGGTGTGTTTGCGCCGGAGTTGAAGAGGCGAGAGAAGCACACATGCACGTAAGCCATAAGATAAAAATGGAACGAAATCAAGAAAAGGAAGAAAAAGAAGAAAAAGAAGAAGAGAAACACGCACACGAGCAAAAAGGCGAAGAAAAAATACATATATAAACTATACACAAAGACTGCAGGTGCGAACAAGCAAAGAAACGTGAACGCTCCGGGCGTGCTACATTCTCGACGCCATTCAAAGCAAAATTGAAGAGAAAAGAGAGAGAGAGAGAAAGAAAGAGAGAGAGGGAGAGAGGGGTGAGGGAGAAAAAGAGAGGCGGAAAAATTCTATGCTTCAAATTACGTTATATTTTGCTCGGAGAAATATATGACTCTAGCCATCAAACATAGAGAAGGATATTTTTCCCTCTGTATATGTGTATATGGCGTACGATCTTCCCATTCCACATATTTATGTAAACATTTTCCACGATGCAACGTATCGTTTGTGCATCTAAGTACGTGTATCAAACATGTATATTTGCGACGTATAGAAAATTGTATGCGATCATTGAGACCAAAAATAAGGATGCAGCGCATCAGAATTCATGCGGAATTCTAACAATCTTGTTTAACCGGATAGTCCTAATCGTTTCCTCTAATCCTGAACACACATTGGCCTCCGCTCGCTCGCCAACAGTTCGTTTGAGCAACCGAACCGAATAGCGGAAAGGGAGAGGAAGGTGCAGAGCAGAAAATCGATAAGGTATGGAAGAGGGAAACACGACCGGTGTATATCTCGAGGTGATATTAAACGCGCGTGTATTTCCACCCATCGTTACTTATCGCTGAGAGCATCGTTGTCACTTCGGAAACGCGATTCGCCGCCCCTCCCGCGCCGCGGAACCGATCTCAACGAAACTTTGTCCATTGGATGCAGTATTCTGGCAAAAAGTAGCCGAGTATTTCATCTAGCTAGTATTTCGAGTAAAATTTCGAATTTTTCATGAATTTCTAATCGTGGGGTTAGGTTTGTTTGTAGGTTAGATCTAACGGATTTGAATTCCCGTAAGAACCTACCAACAATTCGCAGAGAGGAAATAGTAGGCCACTTTCTGCCGAAATAGTGCATCCAATCGACAAGATTTCATTCGAATCGGTCATGCGGCGCAGCAGTAGCGACGAATCGCGTTTCCGAAGTGGTAATGGGCGAAAGTCGGTATTCGATAATAGCATCGTCTGTCTGACTGTGAAGATATACCTTTCGCTTGATGATGGAAAAGATTGTTCGAAACTTTTCCTCGTTATACCGTTACGACGGATTCATCGGTATACTACATAATTCCAATGTGCGACGATGATGGAGTATAAAATTTGTTGAAGAGAGGTTAGGTTTCGCCTGAAGGTGGGTTATATGATACAAAACTGTTATACAAACACCTGGGGTTTCTGTTCAGCGAGGAGCCACCGCGCCGGGAGGGAGGAACTGCTTTAAGCCCAAGAAGCTAAGCTCCGAAGCCTTAATTAGGAGCGTTGAAAACGACCTTGAAACACGTAATTTATTCAGGATCTTAAAACTGCGGGAGCTGGCACCCGGAACTCGCGTAGCCCGATATGACTGAACACTGAAATGAAGAAGAGAAGGAGTCGGCGGAAGGAGTTGGAGAAGTCTAAGCGGAAGGGGCGAGAAACTTTCAATGAGAATCTCTAATGAGATAGGTTTTCCGTATCTACTTTGCTCTTCGCACGAATGTTCATGGCTGAACGAGCTTCTTGGGAAAGTCGAGCTAACCAACCCACCGCCGGAAAACTCACGAACTGTTTGATATAGTAGAATTCGAAATCGGATGTCACCGACGAATGATGAATAGAATATCTCTTGGAAGGGTCGAGAATTTGCCAAGTTGGCGCGAATTTTCGAAAACCCTTGACAACAGTTTGAACGTATCGAGTCGCCGGCTAACCGAGGACTCACGTCCTCGTGGCATCGGTAACGCGACGTGCGCGCGGTGTTCAAGAAAAACACCTGTCCATGATGTTGTCCATGCGTTTAGGCTCCACGGAGAACTGGTTTCGCCGTCTATCCTTGCGTCCACTCCGTGCGGTGATGCGGTGATAAATCGTTAACCATTTTTTGTTTCTTCGTATCTTTATCTCCGAAGGGATATATACTTAGATGTTAATTCGAGGCGCGTTAATCAGGACCTCAACGGACAGGCTTATAAAACTAAGTAAGTAAGTAAGTGAGTGAGTGAGTGAGTGAGCGAGTGAGCGCTGGGCTGCAGTTTAGTAGCTGAGGTAGGAAAAAAGAAAAAAAAAATGGATAAACGGAACCTTTTATGATCGTAATAAGGGAGCTGCAGAGTCTGGAAGAGGAGAGGCGACTACTTACTTCATTGAAATATGAATCCATGGAAAACCTTTGGAGCGGTTCACTGATGAAACGAAACTGAGCATCGGCCGTTCAATAAGTGACTTGACTTATGATCGGCCGTTACAGTTTTCCTCGGGAATTGATACTGCGGTTATCGTCGCTCCTCCGCGCCGTGGGGGTTGCGTCCAGCACACACGCAACGTTGAGGAAAAGGAGAGTAGGGCGAGGCGGACGCTCCGCTCCCCCTGAACAAAGTATCTTTATCGGAAGCAATTTTATTTATCCGCGTAGTCCTTAGCCGGTGTTGCTTTTCTTCCCCTTCTTCTTACTCCTCCTCTCCGTTTTCTGCCTCATCCGTTTGCTTTCCGCGGTGAATGAAGACGGTCGATAGTCCTCCGATCTCCATCGATTCGGCTGAATATTATTTCATCAATTGCATTTCATTCCGTTCCATTTCGCCTCATTTCGTTTCATTTCATTCCTTATTAGTTTGCCCGTCGAGGGGTCAACGTCAATCCACGTTACTGGCGGTCCGTGCATACCTACACTCGTGTGTTTCTCTGGTATTCGTTGAATCCGGGTAGATAGGAGAGCGTAGATCAGTTGCCATAATTCTTTTGAGCGTAGGGGGAGTCGTTGCCGCCGTTGGCGCTTGCCAGGTCGTAAATTTTACTGCTTGTAAATATAGATATCGCCACGCCGAACGATTAATAACGTTCTGGTATCCATTATGTAATATACGACGTGAGGATGGATTCAACCTTTTTATTTTTGGTTTTTCTTCTCTTCTCCTGTTCTACGTCTTCTGTTTCGTCAAGTGAAAAGGGAAGAGAAAAAAGAAGAACAAGAAAATACCGAACTATCACTGGCGCTTGAATATAAATTCACGTTAGTTAGATCAAACCGGAGAGATATCAAACTGTGCAAGCGGTCCTCTCGTCCTCATTCTGTTTCTATCTCTCTTGCTGGTAACTCCTGGTTAACGACTTCTGAAAACCGCTTCACGCGTGAAACCGCCACTTTGCAAGTAACGCTTCTTCTCGAGCTCACCTCCTGCACCTCCTTCCAGCTATGGCAACTACTAGCGAGATGTGTTCACCTCGTCTGTAGCTCGTAAGTTGGTCCTTTACCATTCCATTCCATTCTACCGCCCGCAGCATCACCACGCCATCCATGACATCTTCTTGATCTTATACACGAATCTCGAGTTTCTCGCTCTCTCTCTCTCTCTCTTGTTCAGCTTAACCCAAAATGTCTCGCATTAGACATATACACCGCAAAACTCTATTCCCCACTATTTTCCAAATGTTTGATACATCATCATCGTCATCATCATATCCAACGCCAAGTAGAACGAAATACGTTTCCTTCTTCAATCAGCATTTCTCTCCACGAGAAAGCGAAAGCAGAGTCCTTAACAAATTGGTGTCGGTTGTGGGACCAGAATAATTCATTAAATCCTAGCTACACGTGCCTCATTCTTCTTCCAATCATTATTTCATCTCTCTCTCTCTCTCTTCCTCTTTCACTTACTTTCGTGGGATTTGGTTACATAAGATTCCCAAGCTATATTTTCGTCGTCCTTTCTTTATTGGCGGTAGGGATGGATATCGACAAGCCGGGGAAGGGTGCGATCAGTTATTCGGCGGAGGACGGGTATCTTTTTTTTCATTACCTCGCTCGTTGGGTACTATGGACACGTCAAAGAGTAGGAAAATATGAAGAAAAAAACCAAAAGGCCAAAAAAGAAGAGAGCGAATCACGCGCGGCAGCTTGCTTGGTAATAATTGAGGGGCACGCCGCCGCGCCGCGCCGCCCCGTGTAAAGATGTTGTAAAAATGTAGGATCTTCTTTCGGCTTGAGCGGAACGACAGCATGTAGATCTCCATCGTGATTGAGATAAATAATTCAGGAACCATTGGTCTTTTCCTTTCTTCCTATTCATTCCTCTGCCTCGTCAGGACAGTCAAGCGATAATTGCGGGGGGGGGGGGGGGGGGGTCGAAATTTTTGACTGCGTACATCCAGGCAAATTCGAGATTTAGTAACTGAATATAACCGAACTAGAGCGTTCGGTGGATATTATTCTCTTAAGATGTTACAGGGATCGACTTTCAAACGATTTACGAGCTCGGGAACAATGCCAGGGAGAGGGTTTGGAACCGAACCCTTGGAGTGCAAAGAGGGAGCAAGAGGTAAAGGGGGGAGGGAAAGTTCGAGTAAAGTTTTCGGGGAAACTCGGGTTTGCCCGTGAAACTTTGGCACGAAGAGATATCCGACACTCTTTATTATACACCTAACATAACGTAATGCTTTCATAGTCCTCTCGCGTTATGAGCGCGGCTGGGTATATAACTGGCCACAGTAATTCTAACCGACAAAGAAGATAATGATATGCAAATGAATAGCTGCAGCAGTCGAGATCGGTAACCCTCCGAACTGAACTTGTCGTCGCCCTCGCCTCCGCCTTTGCCATTGCCTTCGTTGTCGACGATTGAACTTTCGCCCTGGTAAAATTACCAAGGGAGCTTCGTTCGCCCGGACTCGATAGGAGGGACAATTGCGCACGGAGAGAGAGAGAGCAGAGGGGGAAGAGACTATTGAATATTGTTTCATTGAAACGTGACAAAGTCCTCGCCAGTTCTCATCGGTCGGGCCAAAAATCGTACCGATTCGTTCGCAAAAAATATAGATAAAGTGAACGGTGAACTGATGAACTAAGCTCCCACCAAACCAGGCTAGGATCATTCACTACACTATTTCGTAATACAGTGCAGACGTTGCCATTCCGTACGAAAGTTGATATCAGAAATAAGTATGAAATACGACAACCATACAACGGAACCGTAACATTAATGCATCAGTGATACGTATAAGCGATGTAACAAAAATCCATAAGTGTTACGTGATTCAGTTTTAATATTGAGAGGTCGTTGAAGATCACATATCCGGCACGTCACGTTGCATACGCTACAGTTGCATATCACATTTTCGTAATTCTTACAGAACACTTGCGTGCAAACGTACTTCGGAACGCCACCGCATGGCTACGCAGCATTCTCGCAAGCAAAACGTAATCGCCGATGATAGGTATGACTGTTACGTGTTCGACAATCTCAGAAGTGGCGACACCGCACACCACCGCATCAAGATTCAGTGTGGCATGAGCGAAAATCAGTGAAAAAGTCTGTCGTCTGCTCCTGTAGCGGAATCTTTGTCCATGCGACCGCTCAAAATTTTATACACGCTTGCATAGGGAAAAAACAGCGTACATAACTTTTGTACGAATAAAATATGAATTCAATTTCAGTCAGTTTTTATCAGATGAGGTGAGCCGAAATTTTCAAATGCATTAATACACGGCGGGCACATCGTGTAAATTATTATTTCACGAAGGTGCAATATATGATTGTGATATCACGTGAGAAGTTACAATTCACAGTACGTTCGTTACATAATTCATCCATTGCTGTTATGTAACTGCGTTTCTTGGTTGGTTATATCTATGTTCCGTCAATGCGACGGCAATGCAAGATATATCCGACACGATACCGTGATTTGTAACGGACACGTTACTCACGCTCGTCGATGTGACGACATTTTTGAGAACATGTCTGTGTTATCACATGGAATGGAACCATTGTGATATGATTTTTACGTAACTCCAACGCAACTGTGTTCCCTGGGAGGCTATTTGGATCGTGCATTAAATTCTGACGCGGGGATTTGCTTAGAGAAAAAATCGACCGTGCCCATCGGTCTGTTTCATGGTGCATTAAGTCTGGCTTATCAAAGTTTTCGCTACTGATGTTATACCTAGATGCAGCATTAGATCGTCGAAATGTAATATAGGTTAAACGAGAAGGCGCCAAGTCCGGATGAAATGTTTCGACAACCGTATAAACATTTTTCAACACGTATACGTACGTACATGCAAGCATACGTATATCTGTTCTCTGTCCAAAAGAATCAGGGACTACCCAGACGGAATTTTTGTTTGTGTTCTCGGTTCATATTGTAACTTTGGAACGCTTTTTGGTGGAAATTCACGGATCGAGGTCTTGCGAGCTGCCGTGATATTTCCTTCAGACTCGTATCATTCTTCTACTGCTTTAGAATCTGAAGAGTGAATCCTGCATCCGTGGAACGTATGGAAAAGTTAGAATCGTAGGTATATACACGAAAGACAACGAGACGAACGAACGAAATAAATGTATCGTAAACATTTACTGCTGCGCCGCCGTGAAAGTAACAAACGTGGTTTGTTAGCTGGTCGTCTTACAGCTAGTTTCAGGATGCCAAGAGGATCTCGGGTTATGGGAAAACGCTGGTATCTACCTCCATGAAAATCCTTAGGTAAGAGGGAAACAGCTGGCTTCGAATTTTCGAGGGAGAGATAGAGAGACTCGGTCGAGTCAGTTCTTCGTTATGACGATATGAAATGCCTCCCATGAAAGCTTTATTTCCTCATCATTCATTAACAAACATTATAGGTTTTTATTGTTTCATCTATCTTGCACACAGCACAGATCACAGAGATTACACACTCGCATACTATAAATACTGGAATTTCGCTTCACCCAACTCACGGATGACTGATCGGATGTCATAACCTCCTAACTATGTCAAACAAGTCGTTATATTGTTCGTAGCTGAGGCTCAGAAAATATCAAATGACAATTGCTACCTCATCAATTATCGGTCGTTGTCTTTCTCGGACGATAATTTCACGTTTTTACTGGCACAAAACATTCCCGTTATGATATAACGCCTCGATTGACAGTCATTGATTCTCTCTCGCCATCTTGAATGTAGAGAATCCGTTTCGAAAGCGGGAATCGTAGATTCTGGCGGACGAGCGGATCGATTCTGATGAAACTTTGAGAATTCATGGAGTACGATGGCAGAAAGTGACCGAGTATTTCACTTTTGAAAAACGTTGATTAAATTTAGTGGAAAATAAATATTCCCGTCGTTGGCTAGGTTAGGTTCCCACCGGGATAATCGGGGACTTCGGGATCGACGCGGTACATTGGCAGAGTGTGGCTTGAGTAGTTTATTTCATCTTTTCGGAATTCAAAGGACAATCGAAAGGATGCTGTGAGAAAGAAATCTCCGAAAGTTAGGTTAGATCGAAGATTCGTGACCTTACGAGAGAACTTCCGAAAATTTCGCAAAAATGAAATACTCTGCCCCTTTCTGCCAGGATATCGCACTGATACCTAAAGTTTCATACCAATCAGTTGTGTGCCGCGTGAGTGGTTGCGGATCGCGTTCTCGAGATGGTCCTCAACGGCGCGGCGTCCTCGAATCGGCCATTAAACAAGAAAGTTACAAGTGTTGGAAATGGAAAATGGAAATTGCCACGGAGTAAAATATTGCAGAAATTCAAACAGATCTGCGGATAAGCGCGTGGCTCAAATTGTTTCTTGTACTACGTACATATATATACATGGAAACGAAATACTTGTGTATAGGTGTATGTGTATATATACATATATATATACTTATGCGCGTTCCATCGTCGTATCTAGGTAAGGAATAAAGTTACACGTGTGAAAAGTACCTACCTACCTACCTAGCTACGTACGTACATACTCAGGATGAGGCAGTGAATTTCAAATAGTTTGCAACTCAAGACGGTTTTAGTGCCCTAACGTAGGTTATACACCTTCACAGAGGTGGCGGAGGCGGCGGTATCATCCTTCTCCTCATCCTCCTTCTGCTCCTGCCTCTTCTCCGTCTCTCGCTCCTCCTCATCGTAACGTAACTATCCCCTTTCTTATAGGTGAGTGGAAACGAGCTGGAATATATACGCAGGCGGTATATCTTACCTGTCCCTATCCCTACCGCGCGATTACATCTGAGCACATTTTCATCCGAACCATTAAGATATTGTCTTAGGAAACTGTATCGGTGGCGGTTGGGAAAAAGAGAAATGGAAAGAGGGGGAAATTTCCCGGCGTGGTCCTCTATTTTCCTGAAATTACGACCTAGCCTAGGCCTGCTCGCAGGGAATGAGGAGAACCGGTGTCACCGTGCGTTTAACTCCGATCGCAAGCTCTAAATTTTTGTTCCTCGACGTTTCAACTTGAGTGATTATTCGTTTACAAAATAGCTACCCTCGTCGCAATGAGCTTTGTCTCAACTTCATATAAACGCGTGGACGAAGAGCTCGCCTCATTCATGCATTCATTCGTGCGTTCGTTCATTCCATTTCATTCGTTTATACCTCATCGCGGAACGCGTAACTCCGATAGTCGCTGAAAGGGTGGAGGGTGGAGGGCGAAGGGTTGTAAATGAGGGATTTATACAAACCCAGTTGGTGGGCTGTTTTGTAGCTATAACTTTTAATTGGAATGAAAACAAAGGTTCGGCTCGTTCGGGGGTGGTAATATCATCATCCTTATGAGGCCGACGACAGAAATTGCGTGTATACAGGGCGGTTCAGGTTCGGCGGGACACACTCTGTGGATAGATCCTCTGCCATGGGAGCTACATCAGATCTGAATCGCCCTGTACACAGCGAATACCACTGAAAACACGGAGGATCAGACTCAATTCCACGTGAAATATGACAGCGCGACGTTCTTCGACTCGTTTCTCGCCCGCCGCGCCGGATCTATCTCCCCGTGTTATTATTGATGATAATCAGATCGGTCCGATCCCGAGGATCATGCAACGCGAGTTGAATTCAGATGGGATCGTAGAATGTAGAATAGGTTATAATACCAGAGATCGCTATCGCATCAGATCGAACCGGGATTTATACGGGAATTAATATGTAGGACTGTATCCGCAGCCTGGCTAACAAAGAGCCAAGAACGTCGGTAGGGAGAGGGGCGAAGGTCTGTCGGGTGACAAATGGCAAATGCCCTCAGTTTTTGCCGCCGAGGTTGGCTCAAACGATTAGTTTGAGGACCTGAGGCCCCTCGTGTGATCCTGTTACTTAATTAGGGTTAAATTATGCAGGTCTGGTCTGGAGAGACTTGGCCGAAGAAAGTCGAGTGTTCGGATACCGGAGACTCAGATTTGGAACTTGGAACGAAGGACAATTCCCAGGGGTGGGCACCTCTCGCTGAAGTTGTTATACAGAATCGGTGGGATACTGGGGATAGGAATCTCTGATCCGCCCGCCAAGTGCCACGCGCTACAACTTTGCATTTATTTTTTAGATTGCAGATGAAAGCTTGTGCAATAACCTGAACGTATGACACTGAACCTAAAATTTTATAACAAAATAAACGTTGCGCGGCATAAAACGGAAGCGCTGTGGGGCTGAACGGAAGCTTGAGAAACTGGCTAATATCTGTGAAATGGTCATTTTTATACGTCACATAAGTTTCTCCCTCGGTCTCTTCGTATTCTTGGAGCCATGAGAATCCACAGACGCGTACGAACGATCCGTGCATCCGTAATATCACCCGGTTCACGTATATTCTTACGTGCGTGTGACAAACCGTTGACGCGGGTTGTACTTTGAGGTGGTATATTTTTTTCTATCTCTAGCGCAGAGGTGGGGGGACGAGAGGATGTTTCCCACGGAGCGTAAACTCCGGCGGTTTAAAATATAAAGGATGAGAACCACCCCGCGAGCGGATAAAAAGCGGATGGGTGGCGGGGTATTGCTTCAAGCCTCGGGAAATATAATGGCTCCGCATTTAATGGACACTAAAACGCGCAGCTACGGTTTTCATCGGGTCGTTTGCGTGTTACACTCTGCTCGTACGTACGTACGCTGGCTGCTAGCTGTGTACGCGGATGGGTACAGTCTCCCAACACTTTTCCGCCACTTGATATGATACACAGTTCGTAGGTACATACGTGCAGCCGAACCGTATCGTATACAGCCAACGCGAGCGACGGCCAGAGTTTCACAGAAAGCGTCACGCCGCGGCGCGGTGCGGCGCGGCGTCTCGTCGTGTCGCGGTGTCGGCACTCCACCGAGTCAGAGACTCCCGGCGGCTACCTATCCCGTAGGAAACTCTATATCACATTGCGCCAGCGTTGTGAAGCAGTCGAGCAGCGCTGGTGCGCTGTTATCTTTACCTCTTAACAATAATATTACTCTTGCTGGCCCGGTTCTCCCGCATCGCGCGGGGTTTTCTCTTTCTCCTTTTTCCCCTGCTTTTTGTTACCGCTCCTCCCCCTCTTCTACTCCCTCTCCCTTTTTGTGTACAGTCAGCAATACCTCGGCTTCACTTGCCGCACCACCGCGGCTCCGACTACCACCAACTGCTACGCGGGAGATGGAACACAACCCCCGTTATTTACTTATCCGGTAGAGATTTCTCCTACGTGATTCTACGCGAGCGATCTCGAACGACCGCCAAAGAAGACGGGGCTTTAATTGCTGACGAAAAACGGCTGGAACAACCGACAAATCTCTCGCATCCAACCCGTAAAATTCACGGGGTTCGTACAGTCTTCGACGTCTCGTTCAAATTATCCCCTTCTACAGGGCGGTCCAGGTTCGGCGGTGAACGCTCTGCGAATGATAGATTATCGGTGAAATTCCGAGTGGAAAAGTCCTTCGCGAAATATTGGTGCGACCTCTGGTTTGCGAGTTAGAAAATGTTTCGGCGGACCAACCCGGGTAGGTTTCAACTCACGGGCCAGCGCTGGCCAGGGCTGGCCCAGTGCTGGCCAAGACTGGCCCAGGCCTGGCCAGGGCCGGCCCAGCGCTGGGAACCTACTCGGGAATGGGAACGCCGATACGCCCGCGCGCGGAGACCGCGTTCGCTCGCAGATTCGAGCCGAATGATTGTTCTTTTCGCAATTTCTCTGAGATAATATCCACGAAATCCGTCCCTCCGAACCTGAATCGCCCTGTAGGACGTAGTATTTTTCTAAGTATCTCAATGCTCATCCTCTTTGCAGTTACGGATCGGGAACAAAAACCTGTGCTTTGGGATCTCAGGGATTTCAAGGAAGTCATAATCTCGGGGTAAGACAAACAATCGAAGAACTCGACAGTCTCGTCGAGTGACGAGAAAAAAATTAGAGAAACAACATTTCACGATAGTTCTTCACTCCCCTACGCGATTGAAGCACGGAACTGGCCGTAGATAACAGCTGAGATCGTAAAAACTGGCCGAAGATAACCTCAAATCGTAAAAAATGGCCTGAGATAACCTAAAATCGTTCAAAATAACCGAAAATTATCAACAATTATTCGAAATGCGACTCTAATTTGCGAAAGTGGTTTGTCATTTTGAATGAATTTCGGTACGGTAGAGTTTTTCGGGCTGCTGAACACGGATTTGAGGTTATAATTAGGAAATTTGGGATACCAAGGCGAGAATGGAGAATGAAAGACAGAAAGCTTGATTGTTTGAATATGACGAAAATTGAGTCCCCGGTGTTTTAGCGATCGGCGATCACGATTCCGTGAGCTAAATTCAAATAATAATTATTCGGAAATAGTGAGGAAATTTTCAGACTTATGAAACTGAGGCTAGCGGAAGGAAGATAACGGGGCTAACGGAGAATTTCGGATTCCATTTCCACTGAAATCGTGCCGCGTCTTACGCTTCTATCTGTCATCTTAAGAGGCCATCGGAGAGTCGCCGGTCAGAATCTAACCTAGCCAACACGAGGAATATTTATTTTTCATCGAATTTTGAGGTTAGATTCGGAATTACAGCGTCTGCCATCCCCGGAAAACCGTTCACCATCAAAACTCTAGCGATAATATGATCATTTCCGATCCAGTAATTCATCGATCTCGTTATACGAGTGATGTCGAAAACCTTGAAAAATTCTGAAGAAAAAAAGGCATCCAAACTCACGAAATTGATTATCGGAAGTAAACCTCATCGTTATCGAAATATGCATGGGGTCGATCGTAAATATGACGGCGAAGAATGTAAATTCGAATCTGGAGAACGAAAACTGTTTTTTTTCTTTTTTTCTCTCAATGAAACAATCAGATTGTTCAATCTCTCGGGAACCTACTCAGCCTAGGATAAGTTTCTACTGTAAGGTAGCTGGCATTATCCAGAATATTTTTGTAGACGGGAAGTCGGCGGGGGGGGGGGGGGGTAAATAATATTCAGCGAAGCGATAATTTATACTCGGGTAAAATATATCCTGGGGGGGGGGGGGGGGGGGGGGGGGCAGTAGAAATGAAAGAGGAAAAATGAAATTACAACAAGGTAGGTAGGTTATCGGTAAAAATCGAGGTGTACCTGCTTACCGAGAGCTTTCGGTGGTTAAAATTAACTTTAAAGTGCACTTGGAAGCAGCTCTAGCAAAAGAGGAAGCCTCTCTCGGCGGGCAGGTATGTAGTACGTCCGTACAAACGTACAAGTTTGCCTTAGCTCCGGCGCGGGGCGTTTCGTCTCGTTTCATTTCATCTCATTTCATTTGGTTTCGTTTCGTTTCAATTCAACGTACATTTCACATTTCAGGTTATATAATTCCATCGGGAAATCGTGCCTCGACTATTCATACATCTCGAGCTAGGTACCAGACGTATATATATATATGTGTGTGTGTGTGTGTGTGTGTATTCACTGTACTGTACTGTACTGTACTGTACTGTACTGTGCCGTACTGTGCCGTACACCTGCTGACATAAGTATAGAGAGAGAGAGAGAGAGAGAGAGAGAGAGAGAGAGAGAGGGGAAACGTTGACGAGTAGTTCTCAACGTTTCTGTTCTCCTGGTTCCGGACTCTTGCCTCTTTGCATTTTTTCCTTCTCCTTCTTCTTCGGATTCTTATTCTCTCGCTCCATCTTCTACTCTTTCGTTTTCTCGTTGTATTCGTCTTTTTACTTCGCCGTTCACTTTTTCATTCCCTCATCTCCCAACGGACGCGTTAACCAACAAACGAGTTTGTTTTCCTACCCGCGCCGGTCGGATAATAAGAACGAAGGCATTCTTTCAGGCAAGATCTTCTTCTTCTTCTTCTTCTTCTTTTTTTTCCGTGACCTCCGCGTTTTCGAAAACCTCGCTCTGACTTTCGGTAAAAAGTGTTCGAAAACCGGAGAACGGAGAGACGAGAAAAAGAAGGAGAAAATTTCGACAACAATTACTCGCCCGTATACTCTCGTCACACTAAAAAAAAAATAGAAAAATTTCTAAAGCAAAACGTTCTGCATGCGACCAACTATGATTAGATCCTCCGTATCAGAGGATCAGAAATCTCTATTCGGTTCCACGTACATACAACTAACTTTCGAAGTTTAATTCTAAACGTAACGCGGACGAAGCGAAGGGGTCTAGCTTCTAAGTTTCTTAGTTTGGTAACAGGAGACCACATCCGGAGGAGATGTGTGCTTTCCCGATCTCCTATACCTGTGTAAACTTAGCGACAGGCTTCCCGTTCCCAATCATCTCTGCAAAGAGTTTACGATCTGCTTCTGTATCTCAAATTTCAAAAGTACAAAAATTCAAACCGCAAAAAATTGCCAATACGTTGGAAACATTTAACACGGCAGACTTCGTCTCGACAGAATCGCATCGGAACAGAAAGAAATTCAGAACTGACAGAAATTCCCGCAGCCCTCTGTGCAATAAGTTGAAAAATAAGGAATATAGAAGACGAAGAAGAAGAAGGAGGAGGAGGAGGAAAAGGAAAAGAAGAAAAAACCACCCAGGCAGAGCGTACGTAAACAGACGTATATTTTTCTACCGCGACGTACGTTCGATGGCCCGATGCTCTCGGTTGTTCACCACGTGAAATAACACACGAGGTAAATTTATGGGTTTGATAAAATAATTTGGTGAAATTTTTTCATTCTCTTTTTCGCCCGATTTTCGATACAACGCGATCCGAAAAAGCGGCACCCCGGCTGCTCGCCGATGTCAAGGACCTCGAAAAATTGAATGTCAACGTCGAACCACACGGCGTATATGTGTATGTACACTGATTACATCCCATTTATTACGTCATCCGTTTGTTTAATAACGGTTCGTTAAATTCAATTGCTCTCTTCTCGGCCGGGACGTAAACAGCACGCTGTACTACAATCCAACGCCTTTCTCCTTTTTTCTCGATCATTTTTCGTGCCATTCTAATTCGGTGCGTATTCATACCGCAGTTTGATGTCCTCAAGTGCAATCAATTGAAGAACCCCTTAATCTGTGATCCTCTCTTTAAGGGGACGCACGCGCTCATCCCAGTGGAAAAACACTGAAATGCAATGGAACTCGAAAGAAACACACCGGGAGGATGGATGGACGTGGACGCAGATATTCTATGCATCGAAATATTGTAATTCCATCTATATCTTCCTCTTCCCTACGTTGCCCTACAGTTTTCACAGGAGCTGTCAACCCGGAGCCCCACTCCCACGATGTAGATGGAATAGTAATATCCTGTACTCTGAGGGCATATATCCGGGGCATCAGGGTCGGCTCGCTGGTAATTTGATTAGTCTGATTTATCGAGACACTTTGAATCTTAACGAGACATTGTATCCCGTACGGCGTGCTCGAGACTTGGGCTAACTCATAGGTTAGATTCTCCGTGTGCCTCCCTATTCTCAACAGGTTCTCAACTTCTGGTGTCTCAGGAGCGAAGAATAAGGAAAAGAAACTCGTAGGCTCGAATAAAAAATTCCTATGAGATCCTGGGAATTAGGACTAATAGTAAGTGCAGTTTTACCGGCGATTTAATACCACGCGATTATAGGATAGTAGGTATACGAACGTGCGACGTAATAGCTATCCTGCAGTGAAACGTTGAGGGAATTTGCAAATTGGGATGATTCATCGATAACGACGCGACGCCGACTCTGAACCGATGTCCGGAGATATTCAAAGAGGAGAAACTCATCCTCATCCTCGTCTTAAACTCGTTCTCAACGTTTTATTATCGCTGGGGATATACTTGATGCCATATAATATCCTACATCAGCTGTTGGCTATACGTGGCCCTTAAGTGCTGAGAAAGGAAGTAAAAAGTCTTCACCATCCTTCGCTCCTTGTAACTTCTCATTTCTCATATATTACCATAAAAGTATATCTCGCGGTAATCGTTGTGGAATTAGGTATACGATAACGGGGCGAAGAAATGTTGCGCGCAGAGCGTTACCGATCTTCGATTCCAAGCTCATATAGAATTAGCTGCGCCTCTCTATTTTTCGTTCCGTTCCTCAGAATACGATGACGCCCCATCTACTCGTGATGTTCAATGAAACGATAGATGTCGTCGATATTCTCTACCTTAGGACCACTAGGGCGAGAGGAGCGACGCATGCGCGCATCCTAATTGGTCCGCTTTCCGCACTGGTGATTTGTCCGCGCGTCGGGAACTAACGAAGCGAGCGCCACCCGGCGGAAATAGCCTTCTTTCCGCCCTAGCCGCAGAATATACCGCTTTCGAAATACCGAACGTCTTTCACATAGGATGTCTTTTTCATAGGCGAGTGTTCCGGGTTAACATGAAACCTCCCGTATTATACAGTGAGCTTGAAACTTCTGTTTCGTTTTTCCCTTTTTTTTTTGTTTCGTTTCTGCCTTCTCTTCTACCCGACACTGATAAATATGTATGCTTGTCACTAGCAGTCTTGGCAAGTTTCAGGGGCGGCGGGGGATGGGGACGGGGACGGAGACTGGGATGGTTGCGGTGCCTGCAGGTTCATTTCTGAAGGGTAGCACTTAGCCTGCTCCTCCTCCGGTCTCGTTCCGCCCGGGTAAGGGAATAAGAAGGGGTAGGGGCTGGTGGTTGAGTTTTTTGCCTTTATTGAATTATTATGCAAAATAGCAATTAACCTCTCTATATTATATAATGGGTCTATTCAAGCCGCGTCGTACTGCCGTATAATGTGTAAAAAAAACATCGATGATAAATCTTTTTAGGTTATATGCAATCCTACGGTACAGGCCCCTTAAACGAACCAAACGACGAAATACAACACACATATTGTTCGATATTCCCCAGGATCTCAATTCCCATGATCGATCGTTTGTTCTTTGTTCTTTTTTTTTTCTTTTCTTTTCTTTTCTCGCCACTTTGGAAGAATTTGGATAGAAATAACGAAAACGCGTGGGCGTCGAAATCTCAGGCTACATGCAAGAGGATACGCACGTATACCGTTTTATACTATTTACTACGCGAGCGTATAATGTAATGTCTAACCGGTAGTTTATTTTCGTACCCATATGGAGATATATAACCTCGTAAAAGACGCATAAGAGTGCTATACATGTCACTGATAAAGATAGGAGAGAAAGAAGAGAAGAGACCCAAAGAGATGCGCTTGCATGAAGTAGGTGCAATATTTTCATAATTATTATTAAAAAACCAGAGAGCCTGTCTACTCGTCTACCTACGTGCCCGTAAAGCCCACGCAGGGGAAACTCTCGGTCTAATAAACGTGATTAAGCGTGAATAAAAATTTATATAATCGTGATAAACGTCTGTGCTACGAGACGTCGTGTTATTTTTCCCTAATAGATATCTGCTCGGAGGAGGAGTAGGAGGAGAAGGAGAGGAGAAGAAAAAAGAGAGTGAAAGATAATGGGAAAAGATGTAAAGATGGAGAAACGGAGAAGAAATCATGGTACCTATAACGGTGATAATAAAATTCATAATGCGGTGACGCCGCCTTGCCGGAGCACACTCTCTCTCCCTGGTCCTTGAGAGAGCGAATGAGATTTCTTATGTACATATATACCCATGAAGATGATATCTAACAATGATGATAATAGGATGTCGTAATCGCCCGATGTACATCGGCGAAGTATAAGTTCGTGAGTGTAAATGACGTGAAACGCGAAGCGCAGATCGCGGAGCGAAGCGGAGTGTAGTTGAGATCCTTCGACGGAGATAGCGTGTCGTTTTGTAGTGACCCTATACAGGGCGATCCAGTTTGAGCGGGACAAGATTTCGTGGATAGACTATCGGAGAAATTCCGAGGGGAGAAAGAGTCCTTGGCGGGAAACCGGTGCGACCTCTAGCTCGCGAGTTGGGGAGCAATCAAATGCGAACCAATCACGACGCTGATTTGTCGATGCGCAAACATCCGAGCTCCGCGATAGGTCGACGTAGCTCGAAAACCAGCAGGTCACGCCGATTTTTCGAAAGACATTATTTCCGTCAGAATTTCTTCGAGAATCTATCCGGGCAATGTGTCCCGCTCGATCTGGATCGCCCTGTATATGTTCGCAATTGGCGCGAGTCTCGAGCTTGAAGAGGTGTTCCCAAAGTACCTTGGGAAAGGCACTGCGATTGTAGTTGGCTGTTCATTATCGCGGTACAAACTTACAACTCGTTTTGTACGCATCTATACTGAAGCATGTGTAAATCAACAAAGCGAAGATCTAATCCGTGATGAAGTTACACACTGCTGGCTTGTACAGAGAACGTCTGTTACCGGTCACACTTTATTCGAATTCGATGACATAGGTAACAAATGACAGGATAATGGCTCTGACGTTTGGTTTCTCCAATAGTGAGTGCCGAGTGTGATCGTGGTGCAAGATTTATACATTTTATAACCATCCCACACGTACCTACGTACGTATAGTATACTTACCAACGTCCCCTCCGGCTACATTAGTTCTGAAGATTGGAATTTCCGAGTCTTTGACACGTCCGTTCGATCCTGATCTATGCATGTACCTACGTAGCTTACATCCGTACGTAGTACCTTGTTGGTAAATTGACCAATCAAGCCCACTCGTTCGTCTGGATCGATGGATTGTATTCGAGTCTTTTTATTACTGACACGATTTCGCAATAGCTGTGAAGAGTAGGAAAAGAATGACGGATTTCCGTATTCTCGTTCCTTTATTTTTCTGATTTAGAGCGATCGTCAAAAATCCAGAGGTACCGCATCGAGATTTCACGATTTTCCCTTCAATCGACATGTGAGATACGATTAGCGTTCAGTAATCGTCCTGCCACTCGACCGCTATGAGGACCACGAGGATCTAGAGGGACGCATTTTGTAGGGAATTCAATTTTCCACAAAAAAGCTCCCCACCATAAATTCGATACAACGTACCCTTGTACAGTTACGACGGTTTTTCTCTTTCGGTACCGAAATCGCCATAATTTTACTATGGAACGGTCCGAATCATCGGATCCCGTCCGAGTACCATTTCTCCTAGGGAATTTCTTAATCTCCCGCAGAATCACATCTCCGAGATGTTCGTGGCCGCTGTAACAACATTTCGATCTCCGATCCAATCGGAAGCCCTTGGCAATCGATCTGTCACGGTAAATTTTTTCATCGAATTACCTTTCCAACATGCAAAGAAGATATAGATTTACTATCTGCCCGTGGGACCGGCCTCGGACCTTGGGAGGTTAAACACGGAACTGTTTTCTTCCCGCGGTTTACCCAACTCCGAGTAATCCAATTAAATACTTTCCAGTAACTGTATACCTGTACCAGCTAATGGAATAAGTTTCAACGGATCAAAAATAGCGAGTCAGTTCTCTTCGTGTGATCCGGGTATCGCGTGCGTCCTCGGTTTAGGTCACTAGAAATTTCAGGTTTCTTCTCTCCCTATATATACATAATAATCATGTGATCATTTATTCGATTTGAATGAAGAAATGTAGACCACCGTTTTTCCAAATCACGCAATTCATCTACGAAAGATGATAAACCGTCGATTACTACGTCCATGGCTCGACGTCACCTCCTTCGCCGATCTTCGGCACTCCTTCTTCTGTCTCGATACACAGCTGCACAGCCTTCCCGTGATTCTGCATTGAACGACGAATCGTCCCATCTCCGTTGGGCGGTATAACAGATCCCATTAATTGATTTATGCCAACGCGCTGTGGTGGGCCGCGGCGTCATCTGACTCATCAAAAGGACTGAAGCCTAATGGAAGCTCAGCCGAAGGCCTGCAGGGAGCTCTAGAAATGACAAAGGATTTAACGACCTTGGGCCAGCGCTAATCATGAGCATCGAACGTGCAGCTGCGGACCGAACTGATCTGGACTTCTCTTCGCCTCTTCGCGCGTAGCTTCGAGGGAATTGGGAAACGGGAGGAACGTGGAAGCCCACCCGGAAACCCTGAATACCTATACCTGTAAATAATGCGCGTAGTTAGGCACAGGTCGATCCCAAACCTTCGTGACGTTCTTGGCCCTCTCCCAGCGGTTTCTGCCACAAAAATAAAGAGAAAAAGTTTCCATCCCCCAGGCTTCTCCCGAGGGTTTTTTTTTATTTCCTTTTTTTTTTCTTTCTTTTTGCTTTCCACACCTCGCTTCGTCACTGTCACAAAGTCCGCCACGTGCGGCGCCGGAACTAACGACTGTACGGCGATGGAACGCGCGGGCTTAGCGGAATGAACGAAACCGTGTGTGAAAAGAATTTTCTATACATGATTATCGGTTCGTTATCAGAGCAGTTCGATTCAGTTGGAAAAACTGAGTGGATTTTATATACGTCGGAATGTCGTGAGTCCAACGGTTTTTGAATTAGAGCGATTTTAGTTTCGTCCAATGAGAAGATGTTCGAAAAGCGTAACGGTCGCGGGGAGATCGCCGATTGGTCGATATTTCAAGTGTAACCAGTTCGAAAACTACCGGAGATAGAGTTTTTCGGTAGAGGAAAAATCGTCTCACATTTCAACAGAGAATAGAATGGAGAACACCCGGTCCGTGTGGGAGAGGAGGATAATAATTTTCAACTCCTCCGCAAGGCATTATATCGAAGAATTGGTAAAGACGGTTGAAGGAGCGGGCCTAGTGTACACGGATGAATACCGGGTACCCATCTTTGCTCACACTCAATATTCCATATTTCTTACGACAATTTCTCTCAGTAAATTTATAGACCTCTCCCGCGTACCTCTACACCTTTACTCCAGGTTTTCTTTCTCATGGAGGTGGGAGTTGATACCGGGTCTATGCGATGCGATGCGATACGATACGATACGATACGTTACGTTACGTTACGTTACGAAGCGATGCGATACGACGCGGACGGTTGTGTCAGCGCGTGTACGTGTGAAAGTGAAGAAAGGTCTCTACCGAAGCCCAGAAATGAAAAGCTTCCCCTGGCAATCCGTTATATTATAGTACGAGGTAAAAGTGGAAGATGTGGAAACGTAGAATACCTACGTACGTACGTACGTACAAGGTATTGCCGCTGTACACACACGCGCACGCGCATACACATAACCTGACCCAGAAGGCGGTCTAGAATATAGAATGCGAAATAGTTGAAGAATATAAAATATGAAAAAGCGTGGATAGTAGGTAAACGGAGGCCCCGCGCACAGCGACACTCCTCGCGCAACTTCCAACCTCATCCTCGCCGTACCTCTTTCTTTTTCTCCTTCTTTCTTTTTTTCTTTCGTCCTTTTCACTTCACCCTTGAAAAAATACCGAAAGCAGCGAACCGTGAAAATGGAACAAAAAAGACAAAAATATCGACGAAAAAAAGCCAGCCATTTTCAAATACGTTTGAAATCTCTCCCGCGCGTACGCATGTATATACGAGTACGCGGCTATACATAACCTCAATTAGCACGTTCTCAACAAATTTTTTTCCTCATTCAATTTTCTGTCCTCCTCTAATTAAAACCAAGAAAGAACAAAAAAAACTTCAGATGAAAGATACAGAATTGCGTAACTAATATGCCACACGTATATATACGTATCATTATCGTCGCTACGTGAACGAGAATAGAGTCCGAGGGTCTCCAGTTTACGTATAAGATTGATTAATGCTTCATTAATTATCGCACAGTACTCATTCCGTGTCGGATGGACAGATTTTTTTCCGCAGATTCGTTAGCAATACAACGTGCTAGAAGACGAATCGAATAAATAACAAAGAAACGAGAAAATGTTGGCAACGATGATGATAATAATAACAATGTTAATCATATTCTTTGGAAGGATATATTTCACGCGTACATGCAGAGACCGTACACACGCGCGTGTATACCTACGAATCGCTTTAATCGCGTGACAGTATGACAAACGTGTCTGCCTTAATGATGTTTAATTATTTTGGCTAAATGCTCCCCCCCCCCCCCCCCCCCCCCCGTCCATCGTTATTATATGTTGAATGCGCCGCTGCATTCGTGGTATATGCGCGTGTGGATGCGCGCAGGTTAGGTTAGGTTAGGTTAGGTTAGGTTAGGTTAGGTTAGGTTAGGTTAGGTTAGGTTAGGTTAGGTTAGGTTAGGTCACGTTACGTTACTCCACGATTTAAACATCAACGCACGCACCAACAATTGTAAATGTATTGTGTGCAGCTGTGCAGCTAAACACACAGATATATGTGCAGTGTACGCGGGTGTAGTACAGTGCACAGTGCAGTAAAGTACAAATAATATCCGACCCCACCGCTCTCCGCCTCGCGGCGGGTATAAATTATTAGTCGATATTTCAAGCGTGACATCACTTCCGGCAATGTGCCATCCCCTCAGTTTCCGACCAATGATGGATGAAACCCGGACCTCTCAACTTGCCACTTCTCTCACTTGTCACTACTGTCTCTTGTTCTTCTTCTTCTTCTTCGTCTTCGTCTCTTTGCTCCTTTAAAACGTGCAGTTGTCTAGTTCCGGTCCTGCTTGAATAAGGGTGGGAAAAGAAGAAGAAAAAAAACGGATCGGCGTCGAGAGAAAGAGAGAGAGGGAAGATCGACCAAAAAAATGAAAAATCCTACGCCGATGGACGTTCGATGTGGACTTTTCTGCCGATTCGCAGGATCGGCCTACTATTTTTTTTCCATCTTCCCCTCCCTTCCGTTTCTTTCCTGATCCTTGGCCTCTGTCACTCATTGTTAGTTATAGCTTCTTCGGGTCAGAAAATCTCTGTACTGTACTATCAATGTAATCGAGGAGAAAAATGAAGAAGCGAAAGAATATATCGTATCGAACGACACTCGATATCCAAACTCGTACAGGATGAAGTGAAATTTGAAGCCTGGGAAACTGTGAAGTGGAAGGAGAAAAACGGTGGCGGAAGAAAATAATTCTTCGAGGTGCAAGGAAACGATTACATCGATGAAAATTTTGAAAAATAAAATAAAAATATCATTCAGAAGCAAAAGTAGAAGCAGAAAGAGATTGATATAAGAAAAGCTGTATACAGTGGGACAGAAACAGCAGGCTCGAGATAAACGTTTCGCGAAATTTTCAACCCCCAGCCCACCGCGCGTATGATCGTTGGGGGGTCTCCAGACAGACAGACAAGCAAGGGCAATTTTAAGCTAATACTAGTAACCGAGAGGGATTAAGGATCCTTAAGGATCCTTACGAGGGGATTGCCAGACACGAGAAG
The DNA here is from genome assembly GCA_963170745.1 of Phymatocera aterrima. Classification (NCBI taxonomy): domain Eukaryota; kingdom Metazoa; phylum Arthropoda; class Insecta; order Hymenoptera; family Tenthredinidae; genus Phymatocera; species Phymatocera aterrima. The sequence goes on along the minus strand of CAUJGY010000160.1, from coordinate 49,426 downwards.
GAGGAGGCACTGCGTCTTCATTTTCTCTTATCCTGACGCGAGATCTTCTTCTTCGTCCCCTCTCTCCCTATTTTCCTTCCCATCCCCCACTCTCTCTCTCTCTTTTTCTCTCGCCGGGGTTCCTCTTCTTCTCTCCTTCAGGAGCATGAACCCCGTCGGCACGTTCCGTGTCAAGCAAATCTCTTAAGACTTCTTTTTCCGTTTCTCGGTAAAACCGCGCGTCCGCAAGCCGGATTCAACGATTCCCCTTGACTTTGCGGCTTTTCAAAATGAAACTGTAGAACAAAAAAATCCAACGAACGAACACTCATTCTCAGACGGAATTCGGCCTCCGCGTCGCGCTATTATATCGCGTTACCAATGCCGTAAGGACTCGAAGCGCCGAAGGTACGATTTCTTCCGCACGAGGTCGCATAACTTCTTTCCCCCGGAAACAGAAAAACACGTATCGCAGGACTTTTTGGCTTTAGGCGAGTATTGGAAATTTAGGAAAATAGCCAAAAGGTCGTAGAACGTCGCTTGCGTCCTTGTGACATAAGTAACGCGATATATCTACATGAAAGAATTGATTGTGCGAGACAAAAAAGAGCGAAAATTCCGCGTTTCCTCATTTTTTTATACCATTTATTCTTTCTCGTTCGTGTGCAATGTTTGTGATTTACTTTCATGCCTGTTTCTGATTTTGAGGATCCCGTGATTCATGGCCGAACCGGCATTATATATCTGTCGCGGCAGGTATGTAAATACAAAATTTGCCGGCGGTACCACCAACAGTGTTTCCCCGTCCCCCGTGGGTCTGCACTTCTCTCCCAGGGATTAAATAATTATTCGCAATCACATACAGCCGGTGCATAAATGTACCGAAATATACGCATACAGAGAAAGTCGATTCCGGGCTGTGGACAAACGGTGTTGACGGGGTTGCTTCCTTTTTTGTTTTCCTTGCTCCATTTTTCGAAAAATGACAGCCGGGGTTACGGGGGGGGGGGGGGGGGGGGGCCGGGGAGTTGGAAGTATACGCATAACTCTTGACATTGTCGTTATATTTCATTAATATCCGGATCCGTGCGGGCATACCTGCATACCTGTGTAGAGGATCGTAAATCGTTTTGAAATTGACGACGCGACGGGACGGTGAAAAATGTTGAGCCAATTTTCCATCATCCGCCCTCATTACGCTGCACCACCCCCCAAACAATGGATTCCATATTTCGGTTGAAATATAGAAAGAGTTGAACTTCTCCTCGAGGATTTACCCGTCCGATCTGAGCAGTCCTCGAAAAGTTGAGAATTCCGAAAGTTAAACAAAAAGCGTCATGCTTAGGGGATGAAATCTGGAAAACAGATAAACCCGACTATCGCTCGAGGTATCGCTACTTTGTACAGCTATCCCCTGCACTCAGCGCGCTTCAAAGATCCTAGACAAATGTCTACGGCCCCCCCCCCCCCCCCCCCCCCTCTCGAGGGAATGTCCGGTCATTTTACCGCTGGTAAATACACACTAGGTCTATACTTCGATCGCAGAAATAGGTGGGTGGAGTCAGAGAGATCTAACCGGTCACTATCTATCCATCCCTCGCCTTCTCGCGGTCCCTCGAGCTGTTGATGCTGACGGAAAGTTGATGAAAATTGTGAAATTTGTATCTTGGAGAAGCGCGCTTCGGTTATGAATTTCGGAAAGAAGGGGAGGGGAAACTTCTTTCTGGTTTCGGAAGCCGGAATGCTTTTTCCTGGACGGACGGATGTGACGAGAATTTTTTTATCTCCACCCCCCACGGAATCTCACGGACGTGAAACACGAGACGAGCGATATTAACTAACGAGCAAACCGATCAGCACCGCCATTCCCAAATTATTCAACACGCTATTACATCGACGCATTATGCTCAGGCGTTCTATGTACCAGCCTATATCCGTAATACCGACAATGAGTTGAGTTCGAATTCAGCGATACTTCGCGCGACGCCGGAGAATCGATAGTTGTGAGAATATATATATATATATATATACATATATATATATATAGAGAATAGAATGTATCGTACTTGGGGGGAATCGGCGATCAAATTTTCCCAAATTTTTCTCACGAGACGACGAATTTTTAGACTAGGGATGTCGAAATGGAGATCAAGGAGAAACAAGAAACGAGCCGTCTGACCGGGTCAGAGCTCCGTCTGACCCGATCGGATTCTATCACTGATTATCGCGTGCCCGTTCTGTTTGCTGGCGAGCGTCGGATTCGTACGGGATTCGGCGGAGTGAAGTGAGTGGCTAGGCAATCGTACATAATTCACAAGTAGTCATAAATAACAGACGATTATATCGCGGTGGTATAATAATTGTGGTTACAACCACGACTGCCGCGCGCGGTATATCAAAGAGCGAGAATACTGTATCAGGCATTAGGACGAATCACACTTGGCGTGTAATATATTAATTATAAACAATTAACTTTTCCATCGTCGTGTGTTATTACTGCTGAGGATAGGAAGAGGAGGAAGAGGAAGGATAAGGGAAGAAGGAAAAGGAAACGGGGAGGAGATTGAGCGAAGCAAGTAAACCAAGGGAGCAGGCAGGACCCTCCGCAGCACTTTCGAGTAAGGATAATGGCCGGTTTGGTTGTACTCGCGTGTCAAGGGGTAGTTTCTAGTCACGATGCCATCCCTCCGTTCCCCCTTGTTACACCCCGATATCAACTGCTACCGGTTGAAGTCTTGGTGCGTTTTATATTGCAGGTTTATACATCATGTAATGATATAGGGGAGCCAAAGCCCGGGCCGGTTCGTTCATAGATATTTCTAATAGAAACCAAAACGTGAATGCGAACGAAATTGAAAATGAAAATGAAAATGAAGATCAGGCGAGGAACGAAGATCGGTGCACGAGACATTCGCTCTCCTTCCTCCTCAAGCATACATACCAATGTCGAACATTTGTTCAGTCCGTATCGGACGGAATTGCGAAAGAGGGTTGAACTCGCGAAAAATTGGTGCCCCGGGGTGGGGGGAGGGCATTGGTTTCTTTTCCTCAATCAAAGAAATTCAAACTCGTATCCATAGATGACACAACTCTCGTCGGTAATATACAGTTTCAAAATTTGGATAGAAATTTGAAAAATTTTCGATCGTACGCCTCCGACGCGATACCTTACGGATTCTTTTCCCCGTCTCTCTTCCAAACGGAAAAAAAAGATTCAAAGTGCACGTCGAATGAATTCTTTCTTCCTTCCTTCCTTCCTTCCCCCTGCCCTCCTCACCTGGAATGCCATGTTTTATAAATGAATGTTTCCAAGTATAATATAGTTGTATGTAAGGAGGTAAGAGGTTGTATATGTTCAGGTACCTACAGCATATATACCACGGTGCGGAAATTTCCATAAACTTTAGCGACATGAAAGGCGGCCATTAACAATAATTTCTGATCGTAAATATGGTAATGAGACATTGATTGCGACGGTCTAACCCGCTTGCAACGAGCTTCCGTTCTTTCCTTTTTTATACTTTTCATTTTCACTTATTTTCCTTTATTTTTAGCCCCAATAGGGTGAGGAGAATTAGACTCTGCCGGCTAAAAATTGAGAAAAAAACACGAAAGAAAGTACAAATACCGCTCGATAATACATCCGAAAGGGTGTTCGATTTAATGTCAATTAAGTACGATCTACATTCGCTCTTCCGCATACACACCTTCCTTCTTTGCTCCTCATACTTCTCCGTCGTATCTCCGAAAACGGAGCGAACCACGAGGATGAATACAATTTCCATTCCAAATTAATTGTTATTTCATTAATCTTCGAAGGTTTTCAATTATTATCCATTGATCGGAGATATCCTTGCCCCCCCCCCCCCCCCCCCCCCCGCCGACGCTGCTGATTGAAAGACGCGACGAACGAACTAACGAACGGACCCCTCGCCGAACGTGAAATTATTTCACGTGCCGAGGAACACGCGTGCGGTGTACATAAGTGTAGGTATCGCGGTTACGTAATAATTATAGAAGGTCGGATAATTTGATCATCAAAGATATATCTTTGGGGGGGGGGGGGGGGGGGGGGGGAGTTAAGGCAGTCATCGATAGCTACGTAATATCTGAGTGTTAAACTAGGCCAAGTTTATCTAGAACGATCGCGTGACTCGCGATATCGTCGATGTAGTATGTACAGGTATGCGAGGTATACGAGGTCTATGATATTAGATATGATATAGATGTACACAGCAGATTTGGCGAATTTGCGTGAAATCCTTGAGTTTTGGGAAGCCCCTGTGAAGCGGCTGGTGCGATTTGATTCAGTGTTTTTTTTTTCTTTTTTTCTTTTTTTTTTTGTTTTCTGTCCGTCGGCGAAGAAGAACGTTGAGTAGGTAAGTGTGGATGGAGAGAGATACGGAATGAAAAATGAAAGAAACTCAGTATCGGTGATACACCTGTAACTTGGAACGCGAATATCCGCCCCTGGCGAATATGATCGGTCTCGATTATACATATATAAACATGTTTTGCCTGTTTGCCGTTCGGAAACCCAGCTGGATGGGAATCACACTCTTGTTTCTATATTCTCCTCCTAATCCCCGTCTTACGATGAAATTCAGAGGGAATCCAAAAATATCAAATTCTCGCTCACTTCTTTTGCGTTCTAATACTTGTATTTCATTTTATCTTCCCATTTTGTCGCCCACGGGTTCGGACGAAAAATCGTTCTACACTTTTTATCGGTTTGTTTGTCACGAGCCTCACCTCGTTCCCTCCACCTCCCTCTCTCACTTTCTCCGGGTGGGTCGCTCCCACGTTTCAAGAATTTAACGTGCTCGGTTATACTCTGTCGTACCTTTGTCATCAGATAACTAAACTTCTGTGTCGTGACACTAAACCGGGTATTCCGGTCTCGTTCAGACTCTGAATGCTGTTATCAGAAGTCTTTTGTCGTCGATCGCGTCCCCCCCCCCCCCCCCCCCCCCCCCCATTCCCCCCATCCAGCTCAACTTCAAGCGGCTGACTGGACATTTGCAATTACAACTATGCCTCCGGTGATCTCATATCCACAACCTTCGAGTATAATGTGTGTCCTCTACTATAGCTCGACGATGTGTACGTATATTATCTGTTTGCGACTGTTTTCTCGAAAATTTTCCATTCCGGATGATTCTTTTCTGGTTTTTCTACTTTCTTTATTTCATACCCCGATTCGAAATTTGAGATACGAGAAATAAACACCGTGTAATTGACTTTGACGTAGACTCCAATTACTTTTGAAGACGTCTTCCATGTCACTAAAGATTCGAACCACTTCTTAAGACGTCTTCCACGTCACGAAAGATTCTAACTTCTTCTCAAGATGTCTTCCACGTCGCTCAATATTCTAACAACTTCCAAAGACGTCTTCCACGTGGCAAAAGAATTTTCACAAAATTTGGAATCCTAGCCTTAGCTCGGATACACATCGCATTAGTGACGCCGAAAGTACGATTTCAGTACCAAGAAGCCGTATAATTATGTATCTTTCACGCGTTCATCGAGAAACAAGAAAACACGACGAGAATATGGAAATTTGAAGTTCGGTCGACTGGAGGCACACGACTTTTTGAAATTGAGAAACCGTATTGTTTTTTTCGACTAATGTCGTGAAATTGTTATGCTTGTTTGAAAATGTTTTAGAAATTTCCAGAGGGCAAAGATTCATCGATATCCGTGAAAACTATTTGTAAATTCGTTCGGTTTCTCGCAAGATATACTTCGAACACAAAAGTACAAGGTCGTACAATGTCGCTGACGTTCCAGCGGCGTTAGTAGCTGTAAACAATTTTTCAGTTGCATAAAGCGAAATGAGAAAACCACCGAATGGGTTTTTCCTTATTACTTTTCTCTTGTTTAGCCGGAGGAACATTCGCAATACACGAGCCTCTGCGGCATAAGATCCGTGGAAGCGATCTAAAATGACGTTGGCAATCGCTGCACGATCCCCAACCGGGATTCGACTATTCTATTTGAGTTTCTCTCTGTATTAAAGTGGCTAGGTAGATAGGTGGGTAGGTATTAAAGCTTGGAGACAGTCGGTTATTGTCTCTAGCTGTGCAGTTTCGTATGTACTATAATCTTATCGTAAATAGAATAGGAGAAAGGAGCGGAGTATGAGGTTGAGGATGCAGGAGACGAGGATGAGGATGAGGTTATAGCTGGCAGCGAACTCTGCTTCAGCGGAAGAAAAACAAACGTAGAAAACTATCTTCCGCTGTTTCTCTTCTATTTCGCTTCTGATAAAACCATGAAATAGAAATAGACGTATACAGACGCAGCCTTGTTCCCGGTACTTAGATCCACCGACGCTCCACGGTACGCATTACAAAATCTCGTGCAAATGAGACCCAAAATGACATCCATCATGCCTTCAAGAAAGTGGTCCGAGACCGGCCCGTTCACAACGGATGGGAGTTTCGATCTTCAACCGAAACAGGGGCAAGCCTCATGATCGGGGCGAAGGATGGAAAAAATAACGGAACGGAAGTTGATGAGGAAAGGGGTCAACTTGAGAATCGATGAAAACTGTACATTTATTTGAAAAAAGTATTCCACGCAATCCGGCTCAGGCCTCGTTGACCCCCCTCGAATCGTGGAAACTGAGATTTTCGTGTTTCTCTCTTTTTTTTTCATCTTACTTTGATGTGTGTATATCTGCAGCCGTGAGCAGGAACTCAGCTAGTGCCTCATTGGTCGGGTAATCATTTCACGTGCGGTTTGCGGATTTACTTTACCGACAGAAACATGGACGAGAAAAGAAGCAGGAAAAATAGAAAACCGCAGGTACGGATAATGAGGGAAAATCCCCGGAACGGAATTTTCGTAATTCCTTTCTTTTTCATTCTTCTGTCATTCCCTCAATTTCGGTATTTGTCTCTTGTTTGTATCTTCCTTTTTTTGCCCTTCATTTTGTATTCGTTGGTTAATCGCGGATAGTGAAACGCGTTGCCGATGGACGGAGGTACAGGTAATGAATTTTTGTTGCAAAATTATAAACGACCCTTCGGTGCTCCCCTGTCTTCCTTCGTTCGTTTCTTCCTCCCTTCTATCTTTCATTCCCTCTTCCGCCCACTCCGCACGATACACTGTGGGGCTGTATAGGTATATAGTACGATGGGGTAAAATTTATGCTGGCATCTTATATCGGAAGATGTAACAGCTTTAAATTTTAGGTGGGGAAAATTGAATCGTTCCAGTCTGTTTAAATTTCCCAATAATTAAAAACTCGAGGCTCGAGCCATGGCTTTGTACCTACCTGCGCCGCTCCTCGGGACGGATGGGAAGAGCTGGTTTTACGGTAAAACGCGGAAACGACGTCATCGCCGAAATTTAGGTGTACGTAAGGTATCCATATACATATCTTACACACGTCCGAGTTCTAAATCCAGATAAAACGAAAAATTGATTATTGAAATTGGATAGAAAAAAAAAATCGGTCTGGGTATTACATCATTTCCTGATGTCTCCCGCCTACGTGCCCCCCCCCCCCCCATCCCCCCACCCGTTCTTTTTTTTCACGCCGATGAAACTTTTGCAAATATGCTCTATATGTGTATGTATCTGCTATACGTACATACATTGGTACAATACAGGTAAGGAAAGAACCTCGGAATTTGGCGGGGGGAGGGGTGGGAGGGGGGGGGGCGGATAAGACCGGAAAGAATTCTTCTCAACTCCGACTACCGTGAAAGCCAACGAACGAACGACAAGGGCCAAGCCGCAAAGAGCAACAGAATTTTTTTCGCGTCGCAAAACTTTTCTTTTACTTTCGTTAAGGTATGTATTCAGAAATCTCGACCCGCCCGCTAGGGGCGGAACGCTGAACGTTGGGAGAAAGAAAAATGACTGAGGAGGAGAGAAAAAAAAAAAAAAAAAACAACGGAAAAAGAAACTGCAAATGGCGAGCTAAAGCAATGTAGGAAACGGAAGCCGAGAAGCAAGATAAAAAAAAGGAAAGTCCGCACGTTTCAAGAGGTATTTGACGCAGCGAAATTTTCATGCTGAGAAAACATTGCGAAATTTATTGCCGCACTGTACTATCCGCTTGGAATGTGATTTTAAATACGCAAAGAGGAGAAAGAGGTCGGTAGAAAATGCGTGCAACAGATACTTGGCGCCCAACGCGGGGCCAAGTATACGCGCGCGTACAATTGTATCTATATAGTCGTTTATGAAACTGTGTCAATGAATTAAGGACAAAATCGAAGATGCATGAGTAGACTCCCGAGATTTGAAGCTTGAAGAGAAACGGATTTCAGCAATTCAGAAAAGATAAACCCGCGCGGTTACAGGTCCTTCTCTTGAATAAGAGCGAACGGAAAAAGGTGTCTCTCGAAAGGGATAGGACTGGGAATGTGCTTATTTCATTCTGAAACCGGCCTTTTCCGGGCTTCGAGAAACTCTTTTCAGAGATTTCTGGCGGGGAGGGGGGGGGGGGGGGGGGGTTTCTAACCGTCCAAGGGCAGAACCCTTCTCCCGACTCTCAGGGTGTCGGTAATAAAAAGATGGGACTCAAACCACACGAACCACCACGATCATCGAATGCGCGTTTAATCAAATTTCGTTGGCTGCAGTGGCGGTAGTATTTTCGAGTGAAAACGAAATATTGGGAAATGAGAAGGGTACATTTTGGAACCGAAGGGAGTGCAAGGTTCGCTCGATACCTTGGGCGGAGCGAAAAAAATGGGCCGAAAAAAAAAGAGAGAAAAATAGAATCGCAGAAGAAAGCAGAATGCGTGGGGGGGGGGGGGGGGGGGAGTTTTCCGACAGATCGGGACGATCGTTAAATTCGGCCGCAGGAGTCTCAACACCGCGAGGAAATGAGAAAATGGCAGAGAAAAAAAAGACGCAAAATCGCGAACCCCTATTTTTCGCGTTCTTACTTTCCTTGTTCTCTCTTGTTCGCTCTGCAGTCTGAATACTGACGCTGTGCTGGTCGGTGATATCCTTCACTCGACGAGGACGACAACGGCCTCGCCTCAAAAATTTTTACGAGCAGAGCAATTAGAGGGATGTTTTCTTGCTGCAGCACGGTGTTTGGCGAATGAATGATTTACATGTTAATTGCCGCGGTGCGCGGGGGTGGAGTGGGGAGGGGGGGAGGGGGGGGGGCACGAACGAACGAACCTTCCGGCGTTGAACTCAGTTCCAAATCCAAAACCCAAAGGCAGAGCTATAGCTAAAGCGTGGCGTGGCGTAGCGTGGCGTGGCGTGGGTGTATTAGATTAAGTTTTAATCAGAATTTTTCGCTCGCTCGCCCTCCAACCCCACCATATAATGAAGTTAAGGGTTTAATTCGTTAATTTCTTGGCACCGCGGTGGGAGATACTATCTGTAGGTAGAATACTGCAACGGAGTAATAAGCTAATTTAATTTCGTGACGGATGGCTGATACCAGCTACTACCGCCTCATACTTCCCTCCGTCGTGGAGGCTGCAGGAGATATTCTTTTCTGCAACGTTTCGTAGTTATGTACCTATATACCCACAGCTTAATTTTCCTCCCCGGATCGAAGTCCTTGGAGCTTGAAAATTTGTAATCCTCGTTTGACAATCAGTTGGATAGGGATTTGTCGGTTAATTTCAGTAACGATCTCTGAAAATTATTCTATTACCGGATATTATAATATTCGAGGTATAGAATTCTAACCCCTCTTCGTTAAAACTTTGTCGACGAGAAATTTTGTCCCATTAATCTTCTCGTGTGTTAATTGATTACCTAACGAGTACAAAGTTGTATCCGAATTTAGGCCAGGCTTATATCTACGAACGTATTCTCTGGCGAAAACTGAGCCGATTCTGTTCTGAAAAAAATCTCGAGACTCGAACGGTTTTCAAACTACAGCTGTTATAAAAACCGACCAATCATCGCCGAGCGCAGGGTAACGGTCGTTCGGTGATCGGCGATTGGTCAGAACTTCGAACGGCTGTAATTCAAAAACTATTCCACTCTCGAATTTTTGCTCAAGTAACTTTCGCCTCCGGTTTTTGCCTAGAATTCGTTCTTTCGGTTTACATCAGTGCAAGACGCACTCTTTGTATGTATATATGGCGAGCACACGGTCATTTCCCGTAAAAAAGAGGAAGGAGAAGAAGCAAAAACAAAAAAAACAAAAAGAAAAACAACATTGAAGCGGCGCTGTAATAACAAGTATAATAAAGAATGACAAAGGTGCGAGAGTAAAAGTTGAGCCATTATTTCTACATCTTGATGCCCGCCCGTAGGCCACACGTGGTCAAAGAGGCCGTCGACGTTCGTCTCTATTCTTTGCGTATCCACATCGACCGAAGTCACAAAGTTTCGGGCGGCTTTCGCTTGGACTTGGACTTAAGACTTGGACTTGGGCGTTCACGTTCGCGTCGGCTGCCGGGCTGCTCACAGGGTGAAACTCGTAACGAAATATAATTTGTTTGAAACTGTAATGGGCCTGTCAGACATTTGTTGTTCCAATTTCGTCTGGTGTGAACTATATAACGTTGAGACGTCGAGACGTTGAGACGTTGAATGTGAGAACTCGGGCTACACGGGCGAGGCCCGGGCACAGAAAAACTGTAACTCGCGTTAAATGATCAACGGCTGCAGAGATCGCGCGGTGAAACGGAACGCTCTGACGAGAAAGAATTAGGTCCTTTTGTCGATTTAGAAACTATCGTGCACCGGAGAAATTCGCTCCGCGCCACGGACGTTGAACATTTTTGTTTTCCTTCCTCGTATTAGCCCGGAATGATAAAGAAAGCAAGAACGAAAAACGGAAATAAAGAATTGCGGAAGGTTGTCGCCTGTCGCCTGACGCTTGTCGCTTGTCGCTTGTCGGGGGCGATTCCTGCGCGCTGCTCCGTACCAGACATCGGGGACTTGGGAAAGGCGCGGAAAAGGAGACCTAACCCCGCGAACAAGAGTAAAATATTTTCTACAAAGACTGGTAGTAGTAGTAGTAGAGAGACCCTCGACGATCCATCTTCGAAACAGAGACGCTGCTCGCGCGAGGAACGTTTTTTCCTGCACTTTTTCCCTCCCCCCCTTCCCCGCCTATTTCCAAATCGGCACTCCACTGCCAAGACGCTCGCGCCCTCAACGGACGACCCTACATAAATCATACTCCCGACGTACTTACGCCGATCTCTCTAATCTCGGATTCCCACGACTCTCTCTCCCTCCCTCCCTCCCTCCCTCCTTTCTGCCCCTCGTTCTGACACAAGTTGGTAGAGGCGGAGGGTATCTTCTCGGGGGAGGAAGAAGGAAAAACGAAGAAATAAAGAGGAAGAAATTGCCCAAAACTTAGTTTTTCAATTTTTTTCTCAGACTCGCGGCGAGCCAGAGAATGCGAAACAGTGACCCTGACGCTGCGGCGATGGATTCTCGTTGCGAGACGAAGTGAAATATTACAATATAGGTATAACGGCGGTTCAAGAGGCCCGTAAATCCATAATTTTATGGAGTCTGTTGAGGCAGAGAATAAGGCGGAGGAGAAGAGCAGCTGAAAGATGAAAGAGTGTGCGTGTGTGTGTGCGTATATATATATATAACACAATGGGAGAGGAATGGGAGAAACAGAAATCTAGACCCTCGTCGCTCTACTGTTGCCTATACTCTCGGAGTCCTCGAAATGAAGCGAACCTAAAACGACGCCGGAGACCGAGGCTCAGACTCAGGCTCAGACTCTGAAACTGAGGCTTTGCTCCATTGTCCCGCGGACCGAGCCTTAACTATTGTTGTAGTTCGCGGTATCCTTAGCGAATAGCAAAGTCCGCGGGTAAGTTATACTTATTGCGGTATACGAGTATCTGTAGTCAACGCGACGGGGAGGGAACGAGGAATAAATGTTACAAGAATTCGGCATACGGAGAAGCAGAAAACACGGATTACACAATAATCGCGTTTCCTTCTTCCTCCTCCAATTTTTCCTCGTCGCCGCTATCGCCCCGCGGTGGAGAAAAATGATTGAGCCAAAAATTTCGCTACCATCGTATGAGAATATGATTTCGGAACTGATAGGAAAATATTACGCCGTTTCCGGACGGTCTGCTGGAGAATTTTCAAACCTGCAGCTTTGAAACTCACAGATTTTTAATACCAGGATATGTATACCCACGTATTCCCAAGCCGTCGCGTGCCCGTTGCCTCGAACCAGCTAACTTTTACGCTCGAGACTCATAACCACTGATTAAAGTCCGACTGATATCATTATACACTACCCTCCTGCCTACCTACGCATACAGTCCGGATGATCAAACACTGTACGTACGTGGCTATACCTGTGCGGTGACCGAAGAGTCGCCACCGTTAGTTTCACGACTTGTGTAATCAGGCTGCGAAGACAGAATTGATTGGAAAAAGCTCTTGGAATCTGTGAAGAGTGAGAAGAAATTTATCGATTAGTTTAACATCGAACGAATTTCGCGGAGACAAGGTTCCCGATCCTCCGGCTCCCGGAAAAAACGTGGAAAACTGTACGAAAACCGAAGAATGCATCGTGGCGGCTACCGGATGTCAAGCGGTTTGACTGTGGGCCAGCCTCGGAACTTCCCGTTCTCACATTCGTGTCGACCACAAACGAAAGTGACGAGTAATGGAAAAAAAAACAATCTTAGTATCCAATGCAAACTGTGGAACCGCAACGTAAAACTCCTGATCAGCGACTCAAGAAACACGGTTCACGAGGATCGGACGAGCTTAGGATTTCAGACTGCCACACTTCATCCGTCATTAGGAATTTTGGAAATCTGACCTTCAATCCGTTCTCAGAGACTCAGAGAACCTCGGGATACCGAATTTAAACAACGTCCAAATATTTTTTTATTTTTAGCTAGCATATCGGATTCGTCATTCCGAATTTTGCAAATATAACTCCAAATTCGCGATCGGCGACCCAAAAGACATTCGGGTACCAAATTTTATCCATATCCGTTTGTCCGTTATGAGGATATCATCATCGCGTTGTCGTTTAATTTTTTTTTTGGATTTTTGTTATTTGAATAATGCGAAAACTACTGGACCGATCAGAGCGAAAATCTAGTCAGTTCTAAGTTTGGAAAAGCCGCGTCGATCGAGCCGTAACTCATAAAAATCCGATCACTCGTTTCGAGATATCGTGAAACGAAAAATTGATCACACACGTAGTGGAGGAGATTCTCGACACCTTAAGACGCAGAGATCTAGTGAAAAACTCAACTTTTCATTTCCGGGGTGATCGCGATAACTACCTTTTTTCCTCTGAGAACAAATAAAACGGGAAGTTGGAACGAAAAAGAAAAAACAGAGTGGAAGATCGTGATTCACGGTTTACAGTGGTAATTCGCGAAAGCAAACAGACGTCTTTATGACACGTTAACGTTTTAGTTGCATTCGCCGCGAAAGAAGGCGAAATTGTTATTGCAGCTAATGTTTGAGGATAAAAGCAGACGTCTCGCTCCTTGTTGACTCGTTCCTCCAAGACTGCAGAAACTGGTACCGAGACTATTTGATCCCGGGTTTAATGATTTGCAGAATCGTGTGCAGCGCGAAGAGACAAACAAGATGTAGTTTAGAATACAATTTTCTAACTCTCTCTCTCCCTCTCTATCGCTATCTCTGTTCACGTCGTTTCGCAGGTTGTCTTCGTTTTTCCGGGGATGTTTCCGCCAGCGGATATCTACTCAGGTATACACACGCAAATGCTTACGAGGTTTAGCGAAATTACAACCTGCACCTACACAGCGGCAGTGACTCGTAGCACGCCTTCCTCCCTTTTCCTTCTTTCCTACTACCTTACTTTCTTACTTTCCTCCTTTTCTCAACGTGCATTATGCAATGTGAACTAGCAGAGGGGCGTAAAAGTACTGGCAGTAAGCAGAGTAAGCTCCGCGAATCCCCCCGGTTCTACGCTACGTCGCATAAAAGGTTTTAGCACTAAACTTTTCTCAAGAACCTTCGCGCGCCGTAGCCTTGCCGGTGGTGGATGATCTCGAAGTAAGCGGGGAAAGCTGCTGGGATGCAGGCGGCGCGTGAGATTTCGAGGACTACGAAAACAACCGCACCGCACTGTCGTGGTGGGAAAAGAAAATTGTCAATTCCAACATTCCTCGCATGACATTGTAGTTGTAGGTCTAGTCCGCCGGCGAATTCATGTTCCTGACACACGGAACATCGGTGATCAATTGCCGATGATGACAGCGATGACATTACGTTTTCCAAGAGACGTTTTCAACGCTGAAACAATTTATGCAACGATATTTCTGGTACATACATACACGGACCTAAATACTCGTGTCTGCCAATTTTTGACTCAAAAGACATTCTCAATTTTGCCAACACCGAGTTCATTTTTTCTTTACTTTGGTTTCGATACGGCCAGTGGCCAGCTACAAAATTTATAGACGAGTATATTGACTCAGTTCATATTCGGACTTCTCGAGAGATCCGGTAAGCGCGAACTCCCGTGCCGAGACACAATCCTTTGTTCCGACGTTGAGCATTTTTGATGACGGGAAAGTTTAGCGCCCGGACGCCATCTGGCGTAGACCGCGCGCGACAAAAACCCATCAAATTCGACATTTTTCTCTTGTGCAAGCTGAATCGCGTTTCCTTTGTGCTCAAATTTTCCGATCTGCGTTCAATTTGGAATCCAACGTTTTCCATGGACTTGACGTAGACCGATGATGTTGAGTGAACGCGAAAGAGGCTCCGTTTCGACACAATAATATGAAAATTGACCATTAGCACGAATTATTTCCAACGGTGTGTACCCACGTAGGTTAGGAATTCATCAAAGTTTCCGATCATCTCTCCTACTTCCACTGCAGGCAATTCCAGAAACTCGAATGACTTCTTCCAAACGTGGATGTCGATCCTTCATACCTCTCATTTTCTTTCTCGGTTTCTTCTTATTATACTCAATTTTTACCGTATTCGTTAATAATAATAATAATCACCGAGGGAACTGCTGCCCCACGCCCCCTCTGTCAGACCTGAGGGAGTTACCGAAAGAAGCCGAAATACCGCGTTCGGCATTTCATTGGCAAACGGAGCGGAGCTTCTTTCACAGAATGATGAGACAAAAGAGGAGCAAACGAAACAGAAGAGGAAAAGGAAGAGATACAGAAAAATAGACGTGCCTACATACATGCAGCAGCTTAAACAAAGACTAAATAGGGTCCAGCGGTTTGGAAAAGAGAGGATTCTGGCCACCGGGCGCGATACACCGCGGTAGCCGAAGAGATCTTCCTTTGTGTATTTCGACCCCCAGCTCTTCGCTGTCGAGCGGTTCTCGTTGACAGACGGAAAGCCAAGATCCGTTTTTACTTTCGCTGAAACATGGAATTGAACTTTTTTTATTACAATTTTGTTTTATTCTTTCGGCACAGCGTGGCGTAGAGAGATGCAGATTCCTTGAAACTATTCATTCGGTGAACCACGCATGCGCGAGGATTTCGTCAGTCGGTTGGCTGGAAAAGTCGAAACAGACGATAGGAGTGCATTATTTAGCGCATGCGCAGTTCAGTGAATAGTTTCGCGGAATGATCTCGGTTCGTACGCGTACTCGATAATACGTACCGTTTAAAATTAACTTACCACCAATTTTCGGAAAGGTCGACGGCCGCCGGCGAACGAGAATGTAAAGAGAGAAGTGGAAAGAAAAGAAGAAGTGAAAAAGACGAAATCGGTGCCACCGATCAACAAACAACGCGGTTCCCTGACGAACGCAAGAAGAGATCCAAGGAGTCTGAGAAATTTCGAGGAAACTGTATCTCGCGCAGCTAATAGATCTAATATGTACGTGTCGGGATTATTTTGGAAAAGATTATACTGCAGGGCGCCTAGACTGCGTTCAGTCTCGTTGCGTTGCGTTGCGCTGCGCTGCGTCGCGTTACGTTACGTTACGATACGCGTCGAGGGTGGCCGCGCCCTGGAGCGAGGTTAATATGTTATTTCGGCGTTTCACCGAAAGAGAGATGTAAACCGTTTTTTCATGTAAACCAGAGTGTCACTTAGCCAGCTCAACTGACACGGGGTGAGCGACGGCTCGGTGCAAAGCACATGTAAATATTTACACTCATACCGTATGTATGTACGCTCCAACGTACGTGTACGAGGGAAACGGGAAAAGGGCGAGAGGCAGGGGCAGGGGGAGGGGGAGGGGGAAAAAGATAGGAGGAACAAAATTTTGACATGTGTTTTTCTCCATCCCCACTTCTTCCATCTCTACAGATCACCGTCCATGACCCGACGCTCGCCACTCTCTCTCTCTCTCTCTCTCTCTCTCTCTCTCTCTCTCTCTCTCTCTCTCTCTCTCTCTCTGTAAGCCGTGCCGCGCCGCCCGGTGCTGTACAGTTTAATCCGAAAGAGAATTTTTTCATTTTGTTTGTTTGTTTGCGTTTTTTTTATGTGTTTTTAGTTCGTTCGGTCAACCCTTTGAAGTTCGGTGTTACCACTTATAATTTTTTTAATTTTTCTTCGACCGTATATCCGATCCGCGATTTCTGTTTCTTCCAAACTTTTCTCTTCAAATGAGGTTGATTTCCTCGTACAGTATGTACAGAACGTCGCATGATTCAATCTTATCTTCGAAATCAACGATCAAGATTTTAGCCGATTCGTCTAACAGCGACAAAAAATTATTCGGTCAGATCAGATCAGACCTCATTGAGTCTATTTCAGATCTGATTCTCGTCTGATTCTTATATCCAATTAGATCTGATCGATTGAATATTGGCTTCCAATTAGGTATGATCGGATGGACATTTCGTTCCTATTAGATCTGATCGGATGGAAATCGTGTTCCAATTACATTCAATCAAATGAAAATTCTGATTCAATTAGATCTGATCAGATGGAAATCGTGTTCCAATTACATTCAATCAGATGGAAATTCTGTTCCAATTAAATCTGATCAGATGGAAATCGTATTCCAATTACATTCAATCAAATGGAAATTCTGATTCAATTAGATCTGATCAGATGGAAATCGTGTTCCAATTACATTCAATCAGGTGAAAATTCTGATTCAATTAGATCTGATCAGATGGAAATCGTGTTCCAATTACATTCAATCAGGTGGAAATTCTGATTCAATTAGATCTGATCAGATGGAAATCGTGTTCCAATTACATTCAATCAGGTGGAAATTCTGACTCAATTAGATCTGATCAGATGGAAATCGTGGGCCAATTACAGCCAATCAGGTGGAAATTCTGATTCAATTAGATCTAATCAGATGGAAATCGTGTTCCAATTACATTCAATCAGGTGGAAATTCTGATTCAATTAGATCTGATCAGATGGAAATCGTGTTCCAATTACATTCAATCAGGTGGAAATTCTGATTCAATTAGATCTGGTCAGATGGAAATCGTGTTCCAAACAGATCTGATCAGATGGAATTCGTATTCCAATGAGATCTGATCAGATCAGAAGTTATCTGACATTAGATCTAGCCAGATCTGATCGTGTTTGGAATGATCTGATATTAGATCTAGCCAGATCTGATCAGATCTGACGTGACAAATAATTGGATTCTATTAGATACACTTAGATCTGAATGAAATAGATATGAGATCGTAATTGAACACTTCGAATGTTAGATCTGATCACATCTAATCAAGTATTCCAAGCCAGATCTGATTGGAACAATTTTTGATCCAATCGCATGTCATGAGATCGGAATTGATCTGATTATTCTGTCGTTCTATCTGATATCGTGGATGATTAGATGGCACAAGATGCAACTAGATCTGAATAAAATGGGCATAAGATTGGAATTGGAAACTTGGGATGTTAGGTCAGATCAAATTTAATCAGGTATCCCAAGCCAGATCTAATGGGCAAATTTTTGATCCGATCCGATGTAATGAGATCTGAATTGGTCGGACTGCTTTCTCATGGAAATATGCATGCAGCTACGGTAAAGAAAAGCAATGATGATGGCAGCAGTGCAAACCGACTCAGAGAGAGAGAGAGAGGGGGAGGGCGAACGTTTTGTTAACGGTTTTCAATTTCCAATTTGCCCCGTGAATTACAAGACAGCCCATTGGGTAATGGCGGGGTAACTTTGTTCTTTGTATCGTTATAGGTGCCGGCTAGAAGGTTATACGGAGCTAGGGGCTAGGGGCTAGGGGTTGGGGAGGTATAAGAGTTTGGCAAGATCGGGGTAGAGCTGTAGAGGGATGCGATGAACCGAAGCTAATTTGGCAATTACGAGCAACTGGAAAAGGACTTTGGGGACAAAATGTAAGGAACATTAGACCAACGGAGAGGAAGAGGAAGAGGAAGAAGAAGAAGGAGAAGAAGAAGATGAAGGAAAAGAAGAGAGCGGGCATCAAGGAGGTGAAAGAGGGAAGACGGCAAGCGGGAGAGAATGGTTGGCTCCGTAATCGACCCCTCGATGGCTGTATTCATCTAGGGCTAATTTGATTGAAATTTGCTCTTTTCGAACGCCTCTTCGTCCCCGTGACTTATCCTTTCTCCTTTTTGTCCTTCGCCGAATGGAAGCTTTCACCCAAACTTTGAGCAACAGAACAGCGTAGATTTCGTGAAAATAACCCCCATCAACTTCAACACTGACTTACGGTCCAGTGGGTTTTCGAACCAAGAGGAAACTCTCTCTCTCTCTGTCTCTCTCTCTCTCGCCTTATCTTCCTCCCCTCCCCTCTTCTCCCCTCCCCTCCCATCCTTCTCTCTTTCTCTCCGCGCTGCTTTACACTGTCAACTGATATCTCGAAAGAACTTTTACCTCCTTGATCATACTTTTCCCACTGTTCACCGCACATCGTACTACTTAGTTCTCGCCCCCATCGTGAACTTCCACTTTTGATTCTACTCCTCTCCTTCGTTTTCTTCTTCCCTTTCCTTCTCCTTCTCCCGAGTGCCTCTTATCTCTACTCCAGTCTCCCTCCTCTTCCTCTTCCTGTCTCCTTATCCGTATTATATTTTCAAGAAAATTTCCCGCACCCCCGGACTAGCCGAACGTAGACACAGTTTGACCGAAGATTAATCGGCCGATTGCGCTGCGGAAGTATAGATCGCACAACAATAACGATAATACTCGCATAAGGAGATCTCAGTGCAACTAAAGCCGCATAAGATTCCCCTTGTTGAACATTCTTGAATACATTCTTGCCCATTGTCGGATGCCGTGAGTATTTTATAGCACCTCAATCGTCGAGCGGACGATCCCCTCCGGTCTGCGGATGTATTTCGATCTTCGTCTGGCCCCGAAAATTTTTGGAAAGCTTGAAAAAAATTCTGAACCAAGATGCACTCGCACCAATCCTTTCCCGTTACTCTTCTCTCGTGAAAACTTCTCTCGTGAAACTCATGGAAATCCGTTGCTTCTTCGTAAAAATGAAAAATATCAATGGTCTTCGGCAAAAATTTGCAAAATTCCAACACATCTCCAGATAGTTCGCTCTCCCGCCGTTTTTTTCATCCCCCCGTTTTACCTCGACACTGGTCATTTCTTTTTCTTTCGATTTTTCTTCCTCTTTTACCTCTTTTTTCGTTTCCGCCATATAATTGAATGCATTCTTCCTCGTGGCAGTATCTCTCTGCTATTATTACTACAATGGACTGCCGCAATTACGGCCGGGAATTTATTTCCCGTGTCCCGTTCGCGTACACGAGTACAGCAGGTAACGCGGTCAACATTATTTCCATGTAGATTTGGCAAAACAGCAGAAGCGCGTAATGGCACTAATTAGGTGTACTAGCTCTCTGCAGTCCGCAACAACCAGCCCTCTTCCGCCCTTGCGCCCTTCTGCCCCCCCCCCCCCCCCCCGCCGCTACCGTTTCATTTGACAATACTATAACCCCGCGGTGCTGCAAGTGAATAAAACATACGATACGTGCCTTGAATCGTATAGTATCTAGAATCGGAATCGGATCGAGTATTTTCTAACTTGCGAATCAAAGGTCGCAACAATTTTTCAGGAGTGGCCTCTCCTTTCAGAATACATATCTCCAAGAATTTTCGCACAGAATGTGTTACGCTCGGCCTGGACCATCCCGTGTACTATTCGGGTTAGTTCGACATCGGTGCGAACCGTTTCCCGAATTTGTTGTTTCTGGGTGTTTTTATTTGTTTTTTTTTTTTTTATTGTTGTCGTTTGTCGTTGTCCTCGCTTCGTGCTTTTCACGCGGTTTTCCGGATCCCCTTACGCGGCGAAACGTTCCTCTCTCTCTTTTCCCGTGTATAGATGTATATTTTATAACAAGTGGTTGTTAACCCGACTGACGTGAAATTCTCTTTCTCAGTTTACCTGTATTATATACTTCTCTTCTCTTGAATATCATGCGGCATACGAAACGGCGCGGCGGGGTGACACGTCGTGACATAAGTATACTCGTAGACTATATGCGTCCCTTAAGTTCCTTACGCTTTGAGACAAGGATCAAGGTGTTGTTTTCACAGCACGATCACTCTGTCAAACGTGATACGACGATATTATCGAATCTACGTTTATTCGACGCCGCGGAGAGAGAAAAAAAAACCGAAAGAACCAGGACAGAAAGAAAAGGGAAATAAAGAAACACGGAAAAGGGTGTCGAACGGACCTGTGAGCACTAAACCCTGCATCGTTACACTGTTCTCCTCTTGTGACAGCGCGGTGGGACATGGTTGATAATTTTTCGGACTAGGTCGTCGCGAATTTTCATAGAAAAAAAAACCTGGAAAGAATTGTAAACGACAAATAAGAAGAAGAGCGCTCGCGGCGAGATTTTGAAAAATTTTCTATCGACCTTCGAACTTGAATCAAATTTTAACCGGTTAGCCGATCTCGACGGTTCTTATTCCACTGGAAGCTAGAAGACTTCGGCTCTCATCTGGCGATTGGCGCACGAAAAAATCTCCTCCCGTTGTCGGTGGATAAACGTTAGTGAAATCATTTACCGAAAGTAGACACCACAGCCAGCGGGTTTTCTCCAGTTGTTTTTTTTTTTTCAAATGCTGATATATCCGCAATGCGGAGAGATTTTCTCGAATCGCGAAACGCCAAGTGAAAGCGAGATTCTTCCCGTTTCTGGCGAGATAAAAATCGCTGAGATCGATCAACACGTTCAGGTTTCAGCCACATTTCGAAACTGACCAATTCTAGTTGGTCCTGATTCTGTGATTTTTTTTTCTCGTTTTTCTTTGCACTCGGATTTTTTAGCTATTCGATGAGCCCGATTTATCCGCAGCTCGTTACGCTTCGCCCGCGTTCCTTACGGCACCCGGAGCAGTTCTTGGACGAAATGAGGTGAAAAAAGGAAAAAGGAGGAGAGAGATAAAAGTGAAGACAAAAACCGGTTAGATTGAAATTCTGTTAAATGGAATTCCCCGAGTGAATCCGATATCCCGATTCGGAGCTGCCGCCCTCCGCTCACTCGAAACCTCTTAGCGTTATCTGGAACCGAATTTTACACCCACGACAAGCACAAGTAATGCGCATGGCGTCATGTCATACCGCTATACGTACACACAAGCGTCGCGTTACCGATGCCCAAAGGTCGTATCCACGGGAATAGTTGTACTTCTTTTGAAACGCTTGGATAACTCTTGGACCGCGAAGATTCGTCGGTATTTGGGACGAATAACGGTCGAAAATTGTTTTCGGATTTTCCAACGAAATATTTCGTGTACGGATGCACGGCGTCAGGTCGCGCACGCCGAAGTGTTTTAATCTATCCTGCATATGCTCTGAAAACTTCTCAATCACGGAGCGTACGTCGATGTTTGGAAAAATGAAAATCTCGTGTATACGACCGTCCGGCTTTATGGTCGACCGTTTTCAGGTTTCTACGTTCCGGACCTATTCCCATGTTTCTAGATCAATGCGAAGAGAAAATGAAAAATCGTACGTACGTATGTATTCGTTCTCTATGTACTCGCGTATACGCGATACGTAAATCGGTAGACAAATTTATAATTATTAAACGTGTAGTGTAAATTTATGTGAAAAGCGGAGCACGTCGGATACAGGCGAGGCTTTAAAAAAGTTTCAACGAAAGTTGAAGAATCTCGACTCCGTGGTTCGGGGGGCCGGATGGGAGGGGTAGAATTAACGGGGGTGAGACTTTTTGGCTGAATAATATCACGCTGCACCAAGACGAATGTTGGTAATAAAATAAACTACACAATAGCAGGCTGTAACTCAAACCCTGCAGGATAAAAGGAATGAGGATAAAAGTGGTTCGAGCGGCGCGCGGTGGCGGAGGCGGGGGTTGAAAAGAATAATCCGAAAGCCGAGAGAAACACGTATATGCTTTTTTTCTTCCCCTTTTCTCCATCTCTTCCTCACCGTTTGACTTTATCTCTCCCTCTCGGTCTTTTCTCCCCTTTCTTTTTTATTTCATTTTTATTTTTTTCATTTCAGAAAGAAGAATCGCGTGCGGGAGGGAAAAGATCGGGGGTGAGAGTAGCCCCCTTCGATTATCGCGGAGAAATCCCCCCCTCCCATCCCCCGCGCAGCACGTTTGTCACGTTTTTCTTCTTCCGCTGGATCCTCTTCGCCGGGGGGAAACTTTCATAATTCTATGATTCATGAAACCCAGAACCGATTGCCTAATTTTACGAGGAGTAGGCTGCTAGTTGCTCAACCAGACGGACGGACAGTGAAAAATATCCAACGTCGCAGCGCTGACCCAGAGCTCTGTGTGAGAGGTTTCATCTACAGGGTGACCCCGAATCCACACGGAGGTTGCCTGGGTATTCTTCGTCGAGAGACGCGGGGATCGAAATTTCGTCGCCGATTCATTCTTCGTTCCGCGTTCCAAAATCCGATAGAATTCTTCGCTGAAAGAAGATCCGCCGACGACGAGCGTTTTTCCTCGACGAGAAAAAAAATATCCGGTGTCGTTTTTCGGGTCACCCGTTAGACGAACCGTGTACATACATACGCAAAGTAGGTATATATCTCCCGGCATAACACTGATTGCGAGTAAAAGTTTTACAAGCTTTATTATCATTCTTCTCGTATAAAGAAAATTAGACCGCTTTTCTTCCAATTTTGCTCTCCGTCCTCTTCCTCTGCTCACATTGCCGTGAGTTCGGATTGACTGGTCTGTAAATTATCTGGCTCGAGCGGCGTCGAATTTTCGGTATTCTTTGTCTTCAGTTTCTCGTTCGTCTTCCTCTTCTCCTCCTCCTTTCGCCTCTCCGCTACGGGGATCAAACCTGTCCCGTGAATCCCGAGCGGCTCAAAACCGCGGCGGAGGAAACGAAGAGAGATTCGAGGATCAAAAAACGGAAACTACGAAGCTCGCCGGGCGGTGATAAAACGACATTGAAATTGCTTTATTACTCCAATTATAAAAGAATGTACGGCTAGAGTAACACGCGAACGGGGAAAGCCAACTAATACGACTAACGAACCGCGACTGGTACAGGTAGAAAACTATTTCCAGTAACTTGAGGAGGACTTGGCTATTATAGGTTGGAAAAACGAGAAAATAGTATAGTATAGTTCAAGTAGAAAGAACCTCGAACCGCCGAAAATAGTACAGCCGGCGTACCTGTCGCTAATTACTGACTCACTTGACGTAAGCGTCCGCGATGTAACGTAACGTAACGTAACGTAACGTAACGCAACTGAACTGAACTGAACTGAACGCGACAGAAGGTGTTGTCCCGTTAGGTATATACGTATATACAAGCACTTGCGTAAAACCAACTGCTATCAACGTTGATTACGTAATTACAAACACGACTGCGGCGATTATGGTCATTGTTATCTATATTATTATTGTCATGATAACGACGATAACGATCGCGATTATGTTGACGTCGTGTGACGGAGCAGTGTGATTGCTGGAATAAATTCGGGAGGGCGATGTGCGTTTATGCCGTACGTGCGGTGGGGGGTTCCGTGTCGAATCGAACGGCCGATTTCCCTGGCCCCCGGTGGATTTTTCAAATTTTTCCAGATACGTGGGAATCGCGGGAAAAATATCGTTGAACTTTCGTCGAGCGTTCCGATCGCGAGAAACTATCCGTATTCATTCGTGAATGATCAGAGTTTACGGAAATTTCTACCGAGTTTCCAAAGTTACGAAGAAAGAATATAATCCAAAATTTCTAAAAGTTGATACATGGAGCGGAGGATTAGCCGGAAAAGATGCGAACGAACTTGTGTTCGCGTTCGGACTCATCGGGGGAAGAAAAAATCGTGCGAATCTTTCGCAACGCTTTTAAAATACAGTCGAATCCGTTTATTCCGGTCCGAACGTCAACGGCTGAGTCCGAAGCTAGGAATAAGGTCGAACCCCAGAGTAAAATCGTCGGAGCGTCGGAGGGCGGGATTGTTTCCCCGAAATTTTCACTCTCCCGAAGCGAAACCCGTTCGTCTAATTTCTCACGGGGTTCGACTGTACGGGACTGCAGGGAATCCATCGCAACGGCATAACCTGTACCAAACTGCCTGAAACAAAGGAACTGGTTAAAGAAATGATAACTCCTTCGCAGCCGAAGGGTCGGGTGAAAATGTCGGTTGCCATTTTTTTTTTTTTTATTTTATTCATTTTTTTTCTTTTTTGTTGCTCTTTTCCCTTTATTTCCGCTTCAGTTTTTGGTATTTAAAATAACGGAGTCGAGCCAAGCAAGGCAAAGCAAGCGAACGTATATAAGAGGAAGCCTCGGGTTTGGTTACTCTAAATTTAAATAATCACAGAAAAATGTTAATTCTTTCAACGGCGTAGTAGTAATTCAATGAGAAAAAGACAAAGAAACTCCGGCGATGGCGATGGTGATGGGAGAGAAGAGAGAACTGTGAGTCTGCGTCGCGTCGTCCTCCGCGTCCCCATCGTCGTGTATATATACGTATATATTATATAGGTATAGTATACAGTGAAAAGCGAAGTAAAACGTAGAAAGAAAACCGAGGAGGAGAATAGAGGGTCGCACTCGGCCAAGCCTCACGGAGAGAATTGCCCCGACCAAAAGAGAGGGGCGAGGGCCAAATTGAATTAATGCGCAAAAGAAAAACATTAAGGTTAAGATATGGCTTAAAGGGGAATTCTGCAAGGTGGGTTGGTAGGCAGAGATACCTAGGTATCCGCGCAACTGCTTCCTTCTTTCCCTTTTCTTCTCCTTTTTTCCTATATTCTTCTTAGTATCTGCTATAGTAACACCTCAAAGTTACTGCAGCGGTCCTCTCTTTCTCTCTTTCTCTCGCTCTCTCTCTCTCTTTCTTTCTCAAAATGAGGAATGAGAAGAAGAAAAAGAAGTGAAGGAAGATGGGGAACGTCGACAACGAAATAAGCGAGGGGCTATTGGCTCGGGTAGTCTTGTGTACGACGGTCTTGGAAGTCTATGTATGTTTTTGGAAACCTTGGAAGTCTCGGAAGTAGCTGAAAATCTCTCGTAGCCTTTTGGAAGTCAAAGATTGCCTCGTGGAGGTCTGTGGGGTTCTTTGGAATCCGCTGGAATTCTTTAGAAATATTGGAAGTATTGGATACCAAGAAAATCTCTGGAGCTCAGTTGAAAGTGAAAGAATGCCTGGTGAAAGTTTCTGGAATTCGCTGGATGTCGTTGGAAGTATTGGAAGCCACGAATGTCTCTGGAACTCAGTTGGAAGTCAAAGAATGCCTCGTGGAAGTTTTTGGAATTCGCTGGAAGTCTTTGGAAGTATTGGAAGTATTGGAAGCCAGAAAATCTCTGAAAGTCTGTTGAACGTCGAAGAATGCCTCATAGAAGTTTTTGGAATTCTTTGGAATTCGCTGGAAGTCTTTGGAAGTATTGGAAGTATTGGAAGCCACAAGATTTCTGAAAGTCTGTTGAAGGTCGAAGAATGCCTCATAGAAGTCTTTGGAATTCTTTGGAAGTCTATGAGATTCTTGGAACTCGCTAGAAATCTCTGACAGTCAGTTGGAGATCGAAGAATGCCTCAGGAAAGTCTTCGACATTCTGTGGAATTCTTTGGAATTCTCTGGAATCCTTCGGAAGTCGTTGAGAGTCTTGGAAGTCTTTGAACTCACTAATAATCTCTGAAAGCCAACTGGAAGTTGAATAATGCCTCATGGAAGTCTTTGGAATGCTTTGAAATTCGCTGGAGGTCTTTGGAAGTATTGGAAGCCACAAGATCACTGAAAGTCTGTTGAAGGTCGAAGAATGCCGAATAGAAGTCTTTAGAATTCTTTGGAAGTCCACAGGAGTTTTCTGGAATCCTTCGGAAGTCGTTGGGAGTCTTAGAACTTGCTAAGAATCTCTGAAAGTCAAATTGGAAGTTGAAGAATGCCTCATGGAAGTCTTTGGAATTCTTTGGAAGTCTTTGAAATTCTCCAGAATTCTATTGAATTCTTTCGAAGTCGGAAGTGGGCTGTGCACCAAAAATTGAAGTGAAATGAGGGATGAGATTTTGGTTTTTCGGGATTCCATCTCTCCTCTGTTTGATGTTCTCCATTCAATCCATACACAAGTCTAGCAGCAGGCAGCAGTCTGTAGTTAAGAGAATTACAAGGGGATGATAGTTTTATTTGCATGCATTATACACTACGTTTGTACGACACTCATACTTGCCTACATGGCATTGTACTACCTGCCTAGGATAGACATAGTCTCGCGTAGTCTGATGATCTCGTAAACCGTAAAGGCTGTGGGGAAATTGGATTAGCATTGCAGATACTGGTGTTAGATGTTATATACCTACCAGGTATATAGCGTCCGTACAGAAACGCAGGCACACAGAAACACAGAGGAGAGAAATAGACACACAGAGGTACAAATAGCGAAACCATAGCGGATCGCAACGTTATCTTAGCGCGCGAGTCACCTGAATGTTAATTGAGCCGAAATTCCATGATGAAATTAGATCGGATCGTGTGATGGGGCGACTACCAGGTTCAGGGGTTAGAGTTTCGTGTATAGGCAGACATGCACAGTCCCACGTTCCTATCCCGGCGTGATACTTTATTCGAGGTGCTATTGACGACCCGGTATTCGCAACCGTGGATACTTATTGGCAGAAGGATTGTTATCACTTGGGAAACGGGATCCGCCGTCACTCCTGCACCGCGCAACCGATCCGAACGAAACGTTGATGATCGGAAGCAGTATTCTGGCAGAAAATCGACGAGTATTTCATCCCCACGAATTGTTGAAGGGTATCGTCAGAGATTTAAATCCAGCCGATCTAACCTATGAACGAACCGAACCTAAGAATGAGAAATTCATGAAAAACTCGGAATTTTCTCGAAGTTTTTGCGAGGTGTGATACTTGGCCACTTCCTGCCAAAATACTGCATCCGACGGACAGACTTTCGTCCTAATCGGCCGCAGGGTATAGAAATGGCGACGGATCGCTTTTCCGAGGCGGTACCGATGCTCCCAACGACAAGTGACAATCGTTGAAAATTGGTATTCGACGGGACCTCCGCAAACATCGGAACATGTTCTGTGCCGTCCACCAGTAGCTGCACGAAATTTCCACCTGAGACTCAAAAATCCACGATACTCGTTGGTCCGAGATTCGAAGAAATTTCCCACCGGTACCCGATCTCCATGGAAAACTAACCGATTCTCGTCATCTTCGGCGCGCAATGTTTCCTCTCTTCTTTTCCAAAAATAATAATTCCCGAAAAATTATCACGCGTCTATCGAAAGTAATGCCGAATTTCCTGCGCAATGGATTCACCTAAATAGCGCCCGAAATATCCGTAATAGTTTTTCTTCTTGTGATACGAGCGCGCAGATTTTTCCCTTCTGTGTTTTCAATTTTTTTTCTATCATTTCACTGTACAGAGAACGTGGCGCGGGAACCCGATCTCGGAGGCCCATTATAGTTGGAGCATGTACCTGTGTGTGGTATAGTATATACAGAGCCATCGGTACAAAACGGCGGCGGAGCTCTGCAACTAATGAAAACATTGTTTCATGCGCCGCATGTGCGCCACACTGGTGCAAAATGAACTTCGGTGATATTCCGAGCATTGGAAAATACCTTCGTAAATTATTGCACTGTGGCTGAGGGAGGGGGATAACCTTTCTGCGAATTAGAGCGTCAATGGATGCATCACTGGTCGGAAAACCGGGGGAAAACAAAAAAAATCAACAAAGGAGGATAAATGCTGCGAGAGCCCGTGAAAATATTGTCAGAATTTTTCCACTCGCCTCTGACTCTATATTGAGGCATTTATTTGTATCTATGTATCAATTTGCATGATAACGCGTTCAATTTAATGGACCAAATAATTGAGCTGAGATTAAAGAAAACCGCTTTTTAAGTCCCGTGCACGCGCGCCCGATAATTCTTGATTAAAGTAAAACCGAGGACCGGGGACCGGACCGACGCGGCACGAATAGGCGACTTAATTATCTAGAGCCTCGTGGCGACTTGGACCGTATTCCGTTCGAAATGATCAAAGAGCCGTTATACGAGCCGGGGCTACCACGCCGGCTCGTTCTAACCCGAGGTTTCAAACACGGCTTAACGAATGTCCGACAGACCTTGACCGCGTCGCGGAGAAATTTTGGAATCTATATATTGTGGCCTTGTACGGGGGTAGTACATTGGAATTTGAAAATTATTTCTTCCAGTGTAGTGAGAAATAGAGAAAACGAAGGAGAGACACTTTCTACTTCGAGGGATAATCGATTTCGGACCCTTTCTCGCGCTCTTCGTGTAATAAAACGAGCGGTTTCAGGCTCACTATGGGCCAGCCTTTGAACCTACCGTTTTCACATTCGTGTCGATCTCAAATGGAAATGACAGATAATAAAAGAGACGAAAAAAAAACAATGTTAGTGTCCAATTCCAACTTTGGAACCGCAACGTAAAACTCTTGACCAGCCACTCAAAAAACACTCAAGTAACACGGCTCACGAGGATCTGACGAGTTTCGGATTTCAGACCGCCGTACTGGATCCGCCATCACAAGTTTTGAAAATCCGTCCTTGGATTCGTTCTCAGCGACCCAGAAAACCTTGGGATACCGAATTCAATCAAAATCCAAATATATTCAGATGTTTCGCTGGCAGATTGGACTTGCCGTTCTGAATTTTGCAAATCTGAGCCCAGATTTGTGATCAGCGACCAAAAAAACC
Source organism: Phymatocera aterrima (assembly GCA_963170745.1). Lineage (NCBI taxonomy): Eukaryota > Metazoa > Arthropoda > Insecta > Hymenoptera > Tenthredinidae > Phymatocera > Phymatocera aterrima. The sequence continues at coordinate 20,427 of CAUJGY010000160.1, read as the reverse complement.
TACGGGAACCAATTTTTATCCAAATCCGTTCATCCGTTCTGAAGATATTGAAGATATCATTGTTATTTCATTTTTTTCGAAAGTTTTTATTTAAATAATTCGACAACTACTGGATCGATCCGAACTAAAATCCAGTATGTTCTGAGTTTGGAAAAGCCGCGTCGATTGAGCCCGATTTCGTCAAAATCCGATCACTCGTTCTCGAGATATCGTCGGGCAAAAAAATTTATCGCGTACGTACACACGGACACACAGATGCAGGCGTCTGTCCGAAAATGGTTAGATGTGATTCTCGAGACCTCAGAACGTGGAGATCTAGTGAAAACTCAACTTTTCATTTTCGGGGTGATCGCAATAACATCTTTTTTTCGCGAAAACAGAGAAACGGGAAGTTGATAAAGCAAAACCGATGGAAAGTCACTTTCCCACTCGATTGATCCAGGCTAATAAATGTATGAAAACGGTTCCAAGAAGAAAAATCGTAAATGTTGGCAAACTACCGGATCGATTTTGATGAAACTTTGAGTACGATGCCAGACAGCGGCCAGGTATTTTACTTTTTCAAAACATTGATTCGATTCGATGAAAAATAAATATTCCCTGAGTGAGCTAGGTCAGATTGCCACCGGCGACTCGTTCGTAGCTTGAAAACCAAAGGTCACACCACCAATTTATCCCGATGGACTTTTACTTTCGAAATTTCTCCATTGCCCCCCGAGAAAGGATTCCTACCGAAGGAGGAAGATTATTCTCACGTTAAAAAATCGGTGTACGTACTACGTGTAGAGAAGAATCTGCAGGAAACCATCGATTATCCAGAAAGAAAAGTGGTCATGTGCCTGAAACATTGTCATCCTGGATGCGTGAATTATGAAGTTGAAGTTGCCGAAGAACTTCGGAATTAACGTTATTTTCTTCTAACAGTGTAACGGAAGTAGATTCGACAGCGAGGATTCGATTTCGCATATCAGTCCGATGTACGGAACAATTTTGTCTCATGCTGCCAAAGATGTTTCTTTCGCGTAGACAGCTGCGTTGCTAAATCGTGCGATAAGGTGTTTGATTTGCATTCTTTTTCTCACTTTGACGATTCTTCTATCTTTTCTTTTGCTGATGCCCAATAGAAACGTCAACGGGTTTAACCGAGGTGTTGAAACTGTTTAGTTTGGCTGTCGGTAAATCGATTTGCGGGTTGTTTCAAATGGCTGCTTTGTCTCGCCGCAGAGTTTCATCCCTTTGCTTTGCTAGCTCTGGAACCGTTACCGCCGCTACTGCTGCCACTGCCGCTGTTACTTCGAGAAGAGAACCCGGCGCGGCTTTTCATTGCGCGTTTAACTGCCTATCGGGATTCTGTGTTCCACCTCGTCAAGCAAAACGATCGAGAACAGGGCGCGCATGGCGGAGGCGAGGGCACTCAATCCGGAAAAACTATGAAATATTTTATCCCACCATTTTTCTTTCTCTTTCGTTAAGGACTTTTGAGCACGCCGCTGATCCGGGCGACGATTATCTGATGATTTTCAGCTGAGTGTTTTCCGGAGACGATCACAAGTCCTCGGAACAATATTCTCCGCGTTTAAGTCGAATTTTTGGAATCGCTTAATAGACAAATTGGGAAAAAGACTGAAACAAAGGCCGGGCCGTTTTTCTTCTCATTTTCTGTTTTCTTTTGGGCATTTTGGGCTTTTGGGCATTCTCAGAGCATCAAACACGCCCGGCGGCTTTGATGATTGCAATGCAATCGGGGAAATTTGTCTCAGCGACGAACCGCAAGAGAATTTTCGTCGATTCTCGATCCCTCGCGAGTACACGAACGCGCAGCTCGTCCACTTAACGGAAGTTACAAACTATCGGCAAACAAAAAACCTTCTTCGTATTCGTCTTTTCGCTATCATTCTTTTCTCTCTCTCTCTCTCTCGTCGTTTTTCTACCTTGCGTTAACCTGTGATTAAAAATTGTTCAAACTCCGAATGGATTACACGAAAAGTAAAAAGCTACACGTCCGACGAGATGTGAAGATTTAGCTCAATTCTGAATTGTATGGAGAATTTTCTTTTCCCTAATCTTCTCCTTTTTGCATTTTATTTTTTTCTCCGGCGGCGGGGGCCGGGCGTGGAGGTGGGGGCGGAGGTGGAGGTGGAGGTTGCAGGGGGCGTTGAAGCCTCTTATCTCTCGACTTAATCGGTAATTACCACGAGGGATTCAGTCGACCCTGCGCCCCAATTCTTCATTTACTCCTTTTTCTTTTTCCAGTTTTGTTTTTTGTTTTTTCTATTTTCTTTTGTTTTTTGTTTTTTCTTTCTTTCACCCTCTCCCTCGCTTATTTACGAGACGTTAATCTCTGCGGAAAAGATTTTTCCGTCCCCCCGTCCCGCCCTCCTAGACCTCCCTCCGTATCCCACGAGGCTAGCATGTATCAACCGCCGGCCGATAAATATATAAATAGATAAACAATCGAGCGAATTTTCATCCGCCATCGCGGATTGAAAACGCGGAAATTGTGGCAGAGAGCAAAAAAAAGGAAACACGTTTCACGGTGCATCGCATCATCAATCATCTTAACCCTACTGCAGAGTAATTTACAATGTCGTTTTCTTCCTCTCTATCTATCTATCTATCTATCTCTCTCTCTCTCTCTCTCTCTCTCTCTCTCTCTCTCTCTCTCTCTCTCGCACTCTTTTTGTAGCACGAAACACGTCGGTTGCGGGATGTGATGTTGAGCGAGGAAGGACGTCAGGGCTTTAAGGGGATGAAGAGGGTAAAGGGTGAACTTTATCAGAAGGGGATCCATTACTTAGCAGAAGGAGATCACCACCGAAAGAGCCGTCCTTCCCGAAGGTCATCGTAGTTGTACACTAGCTCGGTATTCCTCGATCCTTCTCTTCTAAATCCGCGGCTTTCTTCGTTCCAAAAAAAAAAAAATTTTTTTAAAAAAAACCAAAAACGAAAAAACAGATGCCGAGAAAAAACGGTGCGGAAACCCGGGATTTCAATACGCGAGGGGATCCTGGCGCCCAACACTATTCCGGCCAATCCCTCGATGAGCGAAAATAAAATACTCGCTGCAGCTGTAACGTAGTTCTCTTTGCTCTCCGACCGACCCCCGCCCCCCACATTTCTGCGTTCTACATCTGTCTCGTCCGCTTTTGTTTTTCGCTTCTCTCTTCCCTTTCTCTTTCTCTCTCTCCCTCGCTCTCTCTCTCTCTCTCTTTTCGCTAATTTAGTTAGTGCTCGAAAACCCCGACAAGAATTAATTTCATTGCGGTAAAGGCGCGCGGCAATGTAATTCGAATGTTTTAGCACCCCCCTCCACGATTCCTTCCCTTGTTTTTCTCTCCCTCGCTGCTGCCGCTGCTCTTTCTTTCCCTCTCTCTCTCTCTCTCTCTCTCTCTCTCCGTCTCCCTCTCCCTCTCCCTCTCCCTTAAAAAATTCCTCCTCCAGCCCGGACCCCGACGTAGAAGACGAAATGAAATAAAATAAAACCAAGCGGAGCCGAGTAGGATAAAGTAAAGTAAAAATGAAGAAAACAGCTTGATTCGAATCTCGATTTGTTTGCGCTTGAGGTTAGCGGTCACTCACCCTCTCCGCCCTTCTTCTTCCCGCCCCGCCCCGCCGCGCTTCCCGACTTCCGAATGTTTACTCACTCCTCGTCCTCTTCCCGTGAGGAGAGGGGTAAATACTCTGCAGCCGGGCGAGGAGGGGCTTAGTTACCCGTAACGTACGAGCTTGCCCAGGGAAAACATGAACGGTCTTGCCGCATCCTCCTCCGGCCTCAAATCGTCCGGAACCACGTACGTAGGTTGTTATATCTGCCAGCCTGAACCCGAACCTCAACTACCGCGCCGAACATCAGCATTTTTCCTCAAGTCTATCAACGAGGCATCATCAATTAGCGCGAGGGTTTCAAATGCCGGGGGATATGGGAGACCTTTTTTTCTCTTTTTCTTTCCAACGGGGGCGACCTCCGACATTACAAACAAGAAAGAACAACAAAATTATTGGGGGGGGGGGGGGGGGGGGGGGGGGACGATTAGAGGATAATCTTTCTCTGTTTGCTTTTATCGCAAATCTGTGTGTTCAGGCATTTCGTTCGTTCTCCCCCCCCCCCCCCCCCCCCCCCCCCCCTCCCTCCCGTTTGTTCCGCTTCATTTGTTCGGCCTGCAGTACGCATATAGATTCAGGTACACGCATATTAATTTCCAAACGACTGATCCTGAACCTTGAATACTGTACGCGTGTCTGTAATACAAGCTTTACCCGAACGCACACGCATAAAAAGAATCTTGGTACGTAGGCTCAGGTTAGGTTGGATCGTTCTTGGCCCCGTCGGGCTCAGGAACACGGAACTGGGTCCGGAACGGGGGAAAAAAAAACTTGGGTCAGGCTAGGTTAAGTTTTATATACAGCTTTCGGATGCAGAGAATCCAATTTTTCGAAATACTTTAACGGGCTGCTTGACGTTTCGCTTTCGTTGTTTTCATAGTTCAGAATAGTTTTTTCCAAATTAACGAATATAAGCGAGAATGTAAAAAAATCGGAAACCCTCGCGAGATCTTTCCGATCGTTGTTGTTGTTGCTTGTGATTATTATCGTGTGATGCTATGGAAAAATTGATCGATTGTCCGTTCTCCGTTTCCGCAGTACAAGGCCGCTCGTGCGAAGTTCGTTGATTTCCCTCCTCCGCTTCCCCGCGGGATTCGTGGACGAAATAGAAAGGGATGGAAAGTATACTGCAGCCTAAACGTGGGATGCCGTAGTACAGACTTCCGGAGTCCGAATGGCGCGACAGGCGACGCGTCGCACTCCCAGGAGAGAGAGCGAGTGAGCGAGCGAGCGAGCGAGCCGCGCCACGTCTTTCTTCTACTTCTTCTTCTACTTCTTCCCGGTTCTTCTGGTTTCTTCAACTGCGGAATTGGCAACTCCTGCGCAGAGAGACATACGTCTGTGTACGTACACCTCCCACCTTCCTGTCCCCCTTCGCTCCCAACGGTACCGGAGAATGCTCTCGCGTCCTAATCCCTTTTTATTGGCTGTAACTGGCTGTGACTCTAAACCGTGCCTCGCAATCCAAACATATACCTATACTTGTTCGGTCCTATATTCCACGTCCCACTGCTTCTTCCCTTGCTTTCGTGGGTGAGCCCCGCGACTCGCCTCTACACTTTGCGGGAGGCCGATACAGGGAAGAGTCGGCGCTCGGCCGTACAGAATTTTTTTGGGGTACCTAACCCCGCAGCCGTCCCATTTTTCCTCTCCTCTATTCGTTTTTCTCTTTTCTCTACAACCTGAGGAGAAGAAGAAGAGCCGAGGAGGGCGAACGTTCTTGCAGGCTGCTGCACGGCCGATGACGGTTCCTCTTCAATTTCGCTTGCTGCATTTTTTCATCTTGTTTCCTTTTGTTTCCCACGTTTTTTCCAGAAATGCCGAGATTCCCGTCTCCGTTTTTCTTCATTTTTCTTTCGTCTCATATCTCTGTTTGATAAAAATACGGATCCGTTGTGCCTGGACCGAGAGCGAAGAGAGATTGAAGATTGAAGAATGAAATAAAAAGGCGGAAACTGGAAACTGGAAACGGGGAAAACGGGGAAAACGGGGAAACGGGAAAAGGGAAAAGGGGATACAGAAAACAGAGAAGAGAAAACACGTCTCCTAGCGTTAATTAAAAAGGCAATCACTGCGAGAGTCCTGCAGCAGGCCGCGCGGCGAGTGTCGCTTCGTATTTCTATACCACCCTATCTGCCCAACCCCCGGCCCGTTCTCTCTTTACTGGACAGTAAAGCGTACGTATAATATGCCTACGTAAATACGTACGGATCTAGGTACTGCGTACGAGTACGCGTCTACGTGCAACATACCTACGGGAGCGGGTGCATTTTTTCTTTTCGCACGCCGGAGGTATAACACGATGCTTCGCAGTTCAAAGATCGCGGTGATTCAATTATTCGAGAGCGAACTTCGATTGTGAACAGTAAGAGAAACGTGGGAACGGAATACAATAATGATCCAACGGAAGTTTTACTTTCTGAGTGCCGGTTCCACGATCCAAAGTTAATATTTGAACCTCGGTTAAACCGCTGAAGATTGCTCGTAATCGGCGGAATCTGGCTTTGAACCCTGCAAGTTCAGGTCTGAAAACTTCGTTCGAACTCGGATTGTGAAACCGGGCCCAAAAGGTGAGAGAATCTACCTGTACCCACAGGGATAATTTTTCGCATTGACGATACGTCCTATTTAGCTCGACTTTTCCCCGCCATTGTTCTATCTGCGTTCACATTCGGTGTCCGTTTCCGTTTTTTGAAAAAGAAAAAAAAGGAGAAGATAACTTCTCATTCTATTTCACGAATTCACAGAGTCGACCAACTCGATTTCTATACGCGACTGGATTAATGGGTTTTTAATATCTGCCATATTGTAAATATATGTATATATATTTGTCTTTCGTTGGAGTAAGAGAAGAAAAAGCTAATGGGAATATAATACCTCTGCGGAACAGGTATAACAATTTGTGAAGAATGCGATATCAGAATAAGACTCCGTCGTCGCAATATCTGATTCTTCGTCAAAGAGCCCCGCACGCGTCGGAGGAAATCTAACCTAGCTAATTACATAGCGGGATTACTAATTTTTCATCGAATCCGATCAATTCTATTTCGAAAATGTGCAATACTTGGCCCGCACACTCCGCCATCGTGCTCAACGAGTTCTCAAAGTTTCATAAAAATCAATTCAGTCGTTTGCCAAAAATTCGCCGATCCCGTTTTCGAAACTGTTTTCATTCTGTACACTCGAGACAGCCGTATCGGCGGAAAAAAACTATTTGGGAAAATGTCCCGCTCCGCAGGATTTCCCCGTCGATTCGAAAATTCATTTTTCCGCTTTCCGAACTGTGACAACGTTCGTTTCTTCGTTATTCCTCTCTCTTTCGCTCAAAATCCACGGCGGAATGCTGCACGCAATATTTATTTTACAGTTCACATTCGCTTTCGTTCTTGCGCACGGATCGCGAAAGATAAGAAGAAAACCCGAAACCCGGAATCTCCCCTCTCTCCGTTCCTTCGTCCTAGCTGTCTCTCCGAAATACAATAACTACCCGCGTAACTAAAGGCAACCCTCCCCGCTCCTGCGGAATATCCGCAGAGATTCGAAAGCATTAGCACTATTTCTTGTCAAAAATTTCAGCCGAGTCGAGGGGTATATGAGGAGGGCGTAGCCCGCAGTGACTCACCGGGAATCCGGAGGCTACCGAAGGTTCCCGCGAGGTAAAAAACACGCGAGGGTAACACCGGTCGACCGATAGCCGGGGACGAGAAAGCTGTGTGTACGTGTTGTCTTTTTTTTTCACCTCTCTCCTTCCTCTGCCCAGTCCAAAAACTGCCCCTTCCTCTTTCGGGGGCGAGTATCCGCTGTGTATCGTCTTCTATAACTTTTTCTTCTTTTTCACTTCCATCCATACTTCTTCTTCTTCGGATTTGCCAACGAAGTATATAACCGGGAGGTTGGTTGTCCGCTGACGCGCCTCCGGAGCGATTCACACGGCCGATTAGAGAATCGTAGTATTAAGCTCGGATTTTGCGTTAAGGGAAGATCTTCTTTCCTTATTTCCTCGTGTATAAGATATGAACTTTGCTTACGATCTACGATGATCGCCCTCCGGGCCGTCGCGTCGCTCGTTTCAAATTATGTATCAGATTTTGTTGTCTTCCGTTTCGTCCGTTACGCGGTTTTTTTTTCATCTTCTTCCACGATTTCACGTGAAACGGGAAGTGGTGGTATTTTTTTTTCATTTTTCTTTATTTTCGTCAAAAGTTCGTCGGTTTAATTGGGTCGACGTCGATCGTTTCTAATGAGAAAAGTTGTGTCGAGGAAACTCTACTCGTCTCACGAGTTTAACCCGTCGCGTCGCCCATAGTATCCCTGTACAAACCAAAGAAGAGAGAAAAAAAGAAAACAAAAACGAAAAGGGAAGAGGAAAAGAAAAGGTTGAGGATCGTCAGGATGTCGTCGTGGCTCGGGCTCCGGTCTTGAAGAACACGAACAAAAATTACGGGCAAACCTATCGTGACAAATTTCATTACACGTCTTGAAAAACTGTATAAAGTGAAACGGTGAGAGGACAGCAGTTCCGAAAGGTACATAACATATTCGTTCGGAGATAAACCATCTTGCACCGTCTATGATGGTTACATCGATATAACGCGACCTGAATTATCGATAGGGGAATGCAAACGAGGAAATTTAGGGTTCGGCTAATTATTCAGCGTCCATGGATTATGGATAATATATTATCCACGCCGTCGGCAGTCGAGGTTCGAACAGTGAAATACTTGTTCATTCAGAGCTGTTCGCTGTGTTCAGGGTTTCGGTGGGGCATGGATTATAACTCCGCATGTTTGTTTCTGGGAGAGAGATGTTCGAGGTTCGGCGTTCAGCAGATTCGCAGACTCGTCTATTTTTCAAAGCACCGAGGCGGTAATGTGGTTTGTGAAATTATTCCACAGATAGAACGAGCCTGACACTCGGAGTGCCGTCAGACCGCCATCTTAGATGTAAAGAAACCAGAAACCGTTTCGAGAACGAGAATCAGAAATTTTGAACAACGGTTGGATCGATCGTGGCGAGACTTTGAGAATGGATGGAGTACGGTGGCAGAAACTGGCCATGTATATCACTTTTCCGAAACGTTGATCGGATTCGATGAAGAATTAATATTCTCTGTGACAGCTAGGTTAGATTGCCACCGGCAAATCCAATGGCTCCTCAAGCCGGGGGTTAACTTCGCCCCGGTGGAACGGAGAGCGAGAAGCGGTTAGTTACAGTATCGCCAACAAAATTCAAGGGAGGCTAGATACTCGCTGATACCTACACCCCGAAACCCCGAAACCCCGACACCCCTGCCTCCAAGGGTTAATTTATTCCGAAAATTTGGTACAGAGGCAGAGCAGGTTGAGATCGGTGTATGGTCAGATGAAAAGGAGGGAGGGAGATCCTCCTCGATTATCCCATCTCGAGTTGACTTGACTTGACTTGACTTTGCTACGAGATAATTACTTCTTCCATAACTTTGCATTCGTTAACTCTGAGCGAGGAAAAGCCCCGCTCCCTATCCGCTCTCTCGCTCTTCTCCCTCGTGCATTTCATCCCACGTTCTTATTATACACATTGGTCGCCGTATTTGAACTGTTTAACTATTCATCTCCGTACCCGAAACCGCGGTAACACGAACTTCAAAACTTTGTTCAATCACTAGAATTATCTGAATGATTTGAATGTAGAATTTGGGTTGGAAAAAAGAATTTCTTTGATCACGCGGAGTCACGTTGATATAATGGAATTTAATGTCTCTTCTTTGGAGTTACTAATTCGGTTATATCTCGAGAACTGCTGGACCGATTGAGAAAATTTAAACGCCGTATCGAGCGGATTAAAAAATGCCAGAAATTTTGTCTCTAGATAAAAGCCTGGATCTCGACCGACAACAGAGTTACAATGTGGGCTCGACCTGATCAAACTTTTTTCTGGTAAGCTTGCATGATCGCAGGTGAAACCGAAGGGTCGAATGACAAGCGTTTGGCCACGGTAATTTTGGATGAACCGGTAATAATATCAGGCATTACGATGATATTGTGTGTCAGTGAGTCCTTCGGTCATTCATTGAGTCTGTTTGATCACAGTCGAATAAATCCCCGGGCTTTCCATAGCGAGAGAGATCGACGGAGAGAGATAGAGGAGAGAGCGGCTATTAATTCCGCGTCGAAACTTTGTTTACGGGTAACCTGGCGCCGAAATTGGTACCTAAATTGGCACCCAAATTACCACCATTACGTGGATGATCGTTGGTGGAATCGATGCTTCCACCCCGAATTCCCCTTTCCGTGCCGCCGCATTTACTGGACAGCACAGATAGAACTCTGAACGTGACCGAGATGGACGTACGCGTGACAAACGTTACCCACTTCCCGTCCGAATACACAGAGACGGACACGCGCGTACGCCATACGAGTTCTCTTTGATCGGAAATTTCGCTCTCTATCTGATTCTCCGACAGAGAATATGTCCGATTCATTTCATTCGTCCGGCCTTTCTGGTTCCGTTTTCTTTTCCTTCTATCCCTCGATTCGGTTCTTCGTCGCTGATGCTCCGACAAAAGATGAAAATCCTCCTTCTTGTTAGTACGAAGAGGCGGTGGGGGTAGCCGAAAGCTCAAAGGGAAAACAAGAGGGTAAATAAATACTGTAAAGGGAAATATTTGAGGAAGATGACGGAGATATGTATAACCTTTCCCTTTCTCGAACGGCTCAAAGTACCACTTTCACAAAGTATCGGACGTTTTTAACCACCGGAATCCCTGGGGGAGGGCTCTACATCCGACCCAGCTTTACTACCCCGAGTCAAGTTTCATGTCGGTTGTCACCTGGTTTATAAACTCCCGTAACGCTTTTCTGTCACGTTCAATTGGCGTACGAACATTTTTCAAGGAGTCATATACCTACCTCTGTCGGACCTGCGAACAAAAACGATCTCCGCGGCAAACTTTATTCGTCCTCTCTAGGATCATTCTCCGAGTGGCAAAGTGGAATGAATAGTCCATCGAACAGTGGGACACAATCGCAGTCGTCTCTCGGTAACAGTCTCCGAGACGCGAGCCAGCCGATTCAGCACTGAGAACTTCACCGTAGAGCCAGCATTAATTTAACGTTAGAATTTGGATGGGGGTCGACTGTACTCGGCCAAAGATAATCCCGATCCTAGTCGTCCTTTTCGACATTAAACGTACCGACCAGCTGACACCAGAAGCCAGACATTCACGAACGGTTTGAGACTCGGGTTCGACTCTCCTGATCACGTCGGTAGGGCTGTGTGTAATCGATCAGCGGACTAAAAACAATCGGAGAAAAATTCCTACGTTTTACGGATACATCCGGTCAAAATTCTCTAGCGCGAGTTCCGTTCCCAGTTCTCACTTCTCCCGGCGCGGGCGGGCCAAGTAGGCGATAGAAGAAGCAGATATTTCAATCAACGAACGAGCTCTCCGTGGTATATTTTTGTTTCACGGAATAGAATTCACTCCGCGTGATCTTCTCGAAAGGGTGGTGGGGCGGAAATTTTCTTCTGTCTCGTTGAAAATTGTATTTACCCGTGTTAGGTCGGCGGCGTCCGTACCCTTTTCCGGCGGCGTTGGGTCATTCGCGCCAGGCTTGTTGGTCGTCCCTTGGTGCAGCTCCTGGGGGGTCTCGGGAGGCTTGACCTCTTCTTCTAGGGTCGGAACGTGTTGCGAATAGCGTAATACGAACTTGGAAATAAAATGTCGGAGTTTGGTGGAGCTGCCGGCAACTTCGGCCAGCGCTACACCTCGTCCTATCGGCCCGATCTCCGTCTGGTTCGAGCTGTTACGGACGGAGAAATACACAGCGGCAGGTATACCAACTTGCAAACAACAGCTTAGGTCCACCCGCGACTATGATATTCGATTTTCGATCTCGTATTCTCCCGGTCCGGTCGATGATAACTCTTTACCATAATGGCATCTCAAACATTGTATCCGATGTCAGCGCTCAGACCTCCGGAGTATCATTCGCCGGGACCGGGACCCGTTGCCCCTGTCTCGACTTTCTTATATTCCTTTTCCCCCCCTTTTTTTTTTTGTTTTTGTTTTTCTCTTTCTTCGCTTCGTAATGTGTTTACCGACCATCGTGAAAGGAAACCCGAAGGAAGTCTTCGACCCGCCAAGCAAGGGAGAAATGGAGCGGAGTGCTTTTGACGAGCTGAAACGGTGAGAAGTCTTTGGAAGAAGGTCTTCCGAATTAACCTGATGAAAACAAGAAAGAAACGAGTGAAAACCTAACGTGTTCAAGAGAATACGGACAATTTTTCCCCCCCGAAGAGCGCTAATGGTGCTAACTAGGTGAACATACAACCGGCACAGCCACAGATGAACCTGGGGCACACGCAACGACATACTTCCGTCTGTCCTCATTCGGAAGGAGTTAGTGCAATTAAATGTACTCTAACTAAACAGCATGAATGAGCACGTGTTTTACCTACTCGGAAATTCAAACGGAGAACATTTCTGTTAGCAGAATTAGTCCCTGCGCAACAACCAGTGTAAACGAACGATGAGATTTGACGGCAAATGACAATTGACCACCACGACGGCTCTGTGCTCCCGTAGATGTCAATTAGTCTCGTTACGAGCTTCCACCAGTTGTTAATTAATTTTTCAAAACGTGCAGCCATTACAGGTCGTTCTTCTCACGATGTTACGCAGCGGCAGCGCGATATTTGACGGAGTTGAAGTGTTTCTCCATCGCCAGTGGTAACGACGAACACGGTGAAAGGAAACAAGGAGCATGACGAAAAAAAGAACCGGCGGAGGTCCGGGGGCCGTTTGGCAAACGGCCGAAGGGTTTCTCCCGGAAAGGGTTTACTCCGATGATTAGAAATACTCGTTTATGACAGTGCTCTTTGTTCTGAGAGGAGATGGACCACCGCGACCGGACAACAGGATATTCGACCGACTGTTATACTATTTTCACTCAAACGTCCGCACTCGACGGGCTTTCGTGTACCGTGATGAAAAGTAATTGGAACTTGAGGGAAAACCCTGATGAGATATGAAAATGTTCGAAATTCTATAATGTTTGGTCAGTGGAATACAGTCTCTCCTCATATTCCTGGTCCTGACGACCAACTTCGGAATGGACAAAAAACTGCAGACTACGTTACGGTAATGGATAGGAATGGAATACCAAAATGTCGAGAAGGAAATCAAATAAAAGCACCGGGTGCTCATCCGATCGGTAAACCAAAATATAATCCTACTCGAAAGTCGAGAACGGCGTGCGAAGTACAGGAGTGTAAGTATAAAATGAAATCATACACGACGGCGGAGGGGAGGAGGGTGGGCAACACCGGAGCTGCGAACATCAACGAGGGGTGAAAATTCTATTTGGATTTTATCCGGTAGCGTTGTCTCTGTATATTTAATATGTCGCATGACGTACCGCCGCGCCGCCCCGATGCCATTCCTAGTTTCTCTGTTAGCGGCAGAATCCAGGTAGCTTCCCATCTAGCTAGCTGGCTGGCTAGCTACGTTGCCGAGTGAAGGCCGAAGCATAGAAGGGCTCGCGACACGGCGTGGCCAGCGAGAGAGCGAGAGAGAGAGAGAGAGAGAGAGAGGTGAACGTATATACACGCGTGCCGGCTCGGCTCGGCTCAGCACGGCTCTGCAAATACGATGAGCCGTTTCCGTTCGCTTGTGTATATCAGCAGCCCAGACTCTTCCCGCCCTTCCTTCCTTCCGCCGCCTTGCCCTTCGCCCTTCGCCCCTCCAATTTTCCCATCGTGGCGGATGATGCTCTTCGATTTCTCCCCGTTTTCACCCCTGGATGGGTAGGTGGTAGGTTGGCAAGCGGGTAGGAAGGTAGACATAACGTAAACTGCTTACCGAATAGGTACTACGTCGAAATGTCAAATCATTTCAACAGCATCCGACTTGTACACATGCCGCCTCCTCCTCCCCCTCCTCCTCCCTCTCCTCCTCGCTTCCTCCCCGAAGTCCCTACCTCGTATCGTACTCGTTTTGAGAGAAAAATATTCGAAATCTTCACAAGAAGGGGAAAATTGCACAGGTGTGGAAAGCTCTTCACTTTTCGCTATGCCTATACCTACCTGATCATGGAATTGGGAAAAAATATACTATCGGATCGATCCAATTATGCGTATAGAACTGATCGGATCTGATCAGGTCTCATTGGAATAAGAATTAGATCGGATCAGATGCTATTGGAATTTGAATGAGAATTAAATCTGATCAGATCTCATTGGAATGACAATGAGAATCGGCTCTTCCTATTGGAATGAGAATTAGATTTGATCAGATCCCATTGCAATGAGAATGAGCATCAGTTCTGATCAGACCTCAATGAAATAAGAAATAGATCTGATCAGATCTTATTGGAATGAGAATTAGATCTGATCCGATCTCATTGGAATGAGAATGAGAATGAGCTCTTCCTATTGGAATAAGAATTAGATCCGATCAGATCGCATTGGAATGAGAATGAGAATCAGATCTGATCAGACCTCATTAAAATAAGAATTAGATCTGATCAGATCTTATTGGAATGAGAATTAGATCTGATCAGATCTCATTGGAATGAGAATGAGAATGAGCTCTTCCTATTGGAATAAGAATTAGATCCGATCAGATCTCATTGAAATGAGAATGAGAATCAGATCTGATCAGACCTCATTAAAATAACAATTAGATCTGATCAGATCTTATTGGAATGAGAATTAGATCTAATCAGATCTCATTGGAATGAGAATGAGAATGAGCTCTTCCTATTGGAATAAGAATTAGATCCGATCAGATCTCATTGGAATGAGAATGAGAATCAGATCTGATCAGACCTCATTAAAATAAGAATTAGATCTGATCAGATCTTATTGGAATGAGAATTAGATCGGATCAGACGCTATTAGAATTTGGATAACAATTAGATCTGATCAGATCTCATTGGAATGAAAATGAGAATGAGCTCTTCCTATTGGAATGCGAATTAGATTCGATCAGATCTCATTGGAATGAGAATGAGCATCAGGTCTGATCAGACCTCATTGAAATAAGAATCAGATCTGGTCAGATCTCATTGAAATAAGAATCAGATCTGATCAGATCTCATTGGAATGAGAATTAGATTTGATCAGATCACATTGGAATGAGAATGAGCATCAGATCTGATCAGACCTTATTGAAATAAGAATCAGATCTGATCAGATCTCGTTTGAATGAGAATTAGATTCGATCAGATAATATTGGAATAAGAATGAGCATCAGATCTGATCAGACCTCATCGGGATGAGAATTAGATCAGATCAGATGGGCCAATTACTGATCGTTGTTTCGGATACAGACTAGGGCTTCAGTCGACTCAATTGCAATTACGGTTTTCGGCCACGTATTCCCACGTTCCACGATGAATGAGAAGAAGAAAAATCCTACGACCTTTCGGCATTGAAATGGTGCTTCCGGCGTTCACGTAATTCTGGGATGACTGAGGCGATATGTGAATTTCTTTTTTACACGACTGTCAAGCTGCTGTCAGGGTTATATAGTATTGAGCTCAGTTGCCGATGCTCAGTTCACCTGAGAGCCTGATCGGTACATATACGCGAAATGAACCTACCCCCAGGACAATACCTCTTTGGCAGGGTAATATTTGAAGGGGATAAAGGATTCGACGCGCCCTTCCGGAATAACCGCATCTTCGTTCAGGCACGTAACTGTATAACGGTGGCTGTATTGGCAATAGATGAGAGGTTGGTAGATATTTAATATCCTGGACCTCGCCCATTCCCGGCCCCCAGCCCCCCTTTTGCATGGCTGGAGCAAATTAACCACGGGGGATATACTGGATATAGAGAGTACAGTCGAATACAGTAGAGGCGGAGCGCTGGTCCTCGCGTCCGGATTGTGTGCAGGACCAGTAAATAATAACCCGAGGATAAGAGAAGAGAAGCGAAAGAGAGGGGGGGCGAGGGGAGGGGAGGGGAGAATAGAAGAGGCGAGTGGCGCCGAGTGCCTACTGGTCAGCCAGTATAGGCCGGTGTGTGTGCGTGCCTACATCATTGCCATCAGTGAACCGAGCTCAGGGGGCGGCAGAGTGTAAGCAATGAAAGGATGAACGTAAATAATGCCCACGATTATTGTTAACGAAAGAGCGACGGGAATTCTCCGTCCGCTCCGGCATCCCTGCGTTGGTCATTTCCGAAATGAACTACGGTCACCGTCAACGGAGCCCAAATATCCTTCCTATCGGAATATTCACATTCCGCGGAATGAGCGGAAGGATAGAAAGCCGATGATCGGTGGAGCGCGGGCCGGTCCGAAAACTCGCCGCCTCTTCGAGCCGATCGTTATCGTTACCATTTTCTTCCCGAAAGTCGCGAGTACGAATTAGAAGAAGGAGCAATCATTGTTTTCCGTTTTCGTCCAAATTTTATCACCGGAATAACTCGGGAGCTGACGATGAGAAGCCGATCGCGTTCAAAGTGCCGCCGATTTTGATCGACGTCGGACAGAAAATGCACGTCGATCGGCCCCGTAAATTCATCCGAAATTTATCATCGGTTGAACGATTTTCTTTCACGAAAAATTCGAAAACGATTGAGCCGATCATACTCAGAATCTAGACAGTTCTGAGTCACGTGAATCCGCATCGATTGCTGTATTGGAAGTTGAAATCCGTTCATTCGTGCTCAAGTTATCGTCGGAGATAAATTCGATCACACAGAGGACGCGCAGGAGCGTCCGTCCAGAAATCGTCGCGAATGATTCTACGGACCCCAAAACGCGGACATCGGGTAAAAAATCAACTTTCCACTTTCGGGGCTGATTCTAACAATTTCCCTTGCTTAAGCGAGAAGTCACAGCTTCGTTGACTCGTACGGGGAATAAACATGCCGAGACCTTCTCGCCGGGGCTTTCTGTTAAGGGCAGGTATAGGTATTAGGTACTCCGCACGGGTTAACTACTGAAAAATATTTGTCTCCCGACGTTTTCTGAATTGAATGAACCGTAACGACTCTCTCTCCTGGTCATAAATCCTGTTGCCGGTTCCCTGCTGGCTTTCGCACTCTCGCTCTCTCGCTCTCTCTCTCTCTCTCTCTCTCTCTCTCTCTCTCTCTCTCTCTCACACACTTCGTCTTCCCGGTGCTTTTTCTCTCTCTCGCAGGGGCGCGGTGAAAGGGGGGGGGGGGGGGGGGGGGGGGGGGGGGAAGAAACGAAAAATGAACAGAAGAAGCAGACACACGATCGCAAAAATCCTCAATGAATAATAATAGCGGGGTTTCGGTCTCACATAAAATGGTTAACCCCTAATTCCCTTCAATTATGATTATAATTATGATTATTTCAATGGATATCCGAGGGTCTGAATATATCGCGTTACCAATGCCATGAGGGCGTAGGCGACACCGCACGACCTTTCGGCGTTCCTGAAGCCGAAAGATCGCGCGAGTTCGTTTGCTGCGTACATCCGGAGGCATAGAAATACGTCGAGAACGACGAGATTTGAGAATTGGTCGACTCAAACGAAAAAGATCGGCGGATACGACCTTTCGGTTTTGAGAAAGAGCAAATTTTCTTTCATACTAATGCCGAAGGGTTTCAAATATCGATAAATCTTTGCGATTCGGAATTTTTCGGAGCGATTGCGAGAGAAATCGAGAATCCTATACCTACCTCTCCGGTTAAAATATTCCTGCGGAAGATCCGACAAATTTTAAACTTTTTTTCCAAATATCGCGATCGGGGAAAATTTTCGTTTTACAAGTTTTCAAAGCATTTGATATACGAAATCCCGTCGGATACGAGCTCCCGGCATTGGTGGCGAAAGATATTCGTTCTCTAAATTCCGGGACATCCCTTGTCTCCGATCGACGAAATTTCAAATTTCGATTCTTCAAACGCATATTCATGTCTCGCGATGAATACAAAATATAAAAATAAAAGATTGTACGACCTTTTTGGCATTGGAATGGTACTTTCGGCGCCTGCGTCCGCGTGGTATTAGTGACGCGATATATACCTAGGCGGGAGGGGGGGGGGGGATGGATTATATTTGGTCGTTATAAAAATTAATGGAGTAAAGTATAAAAATTAAAAAAATAATACCTCTGTATCGTTTTCCCTTAGTTAGTTAGTTGGTTGGTTGGTTAGTATCTGCGGGAGGTAGAATTTCAGGATTAATGTGATAACGGATGAGTGGGGGGGGGGGGGGGGGGAAGCTTTACCGGCTGAGGATTAAAAGCTTAACACGTAGGAAATAGGGCTGAAAACTGGTGGAAAAAAAACAAGTAAGAAAGAAAAGTGAATATAAGAGGAAAATCCGTCGTCGTCGCGGAGGGGAAGTAAAAAAAAAGTGGTAAAAGTGTTAAAGGGGTGAGGAAAAAATGGCGCAACTTTGTATGAAAAATGAGAATAGAAGAAACGACGGAGTATTGAGCTGCGAGTAAGGTACGTAGGCACAGCTTTGTCTATCGTACGTGTATACATATGCAATCCAGTGTACAAAATGACTTGAAATTCAAGAAAGAAGAACAGAAAAAAGGTAAGGGGAAAGGGGAAGAAGAGTCACCGAGGGATGAGATGAAAAGCTATAGGTGGTTCCTGTGACGTGGAAAACACCGAGAAACAGATTTTGATTCAGGTAATATATCCGAACGGACGGGGGCATCGCGAACGCTTCTTTTCCGTTTGTTCGTACGTACATTGTTGTTTTTGTGACTTTGTCTCTTTTGGTCGAGTTTTTTTTTTTCTTGCTCAGCAGTAGTTTTCCTACGCCCGCGAGCTCCGTGCCACACAAGCGTAATAACAGGCCGATCCCGAAGGAGAGAGGGAAAAAACGAAGAATGGCGGAAGGGTAAGAAGTGACAAAGAAATAGAAAAATCGGAGAAGAGGAGAAGACAAAAATCCAATACGAGATAAAAAATTCGAAAAAATCGTTTGAAGTAGGAGGTATACGTAGTCAGCTGCTTCTATGTGTGATGTACATGTGTGGCTGTATACATGCTCCTACGGGTCTCTTCTCCTT
Organism: Phymatocera aterrima; assembly: GCA_963170745.1. NCBI lineage: Eukaryota > Metazoa > Arthropoda > Insecta > Hymenoptera > Tenthredinidae > Phymatocera > Phymatocera aterrima. The sequence continues at coordinate 1,830 of CAUJGY010000160.1, read as the reverse complement.
TGTCTAGCTGCCGAAGAAGAAGAAGAAGAATGAGAAGAAGGTGGAGCTGGAGCTGGAGCTGGAGCTGGAGCCGGAGCCGAGGGAGGAAAAGAGACGAGCTTTGTTAAATCATCGAGAGCTTTCACTTGCCTTAGCTCCTCGAGGATTTCATCCATCCCGGAGGAGGATGTCACGTTTCGAAATAAACGCCAGGGAATACAAATATACGCCGGCTACTGCCTCATACCTTATATACACACCTTACGTACCCCGTATCTTCTTTCGTACGCGAAGAAATGCACACCTACAGCCGAACAATTTTCGACCGGCGAAATACTACGTCGAACTCCCGTCTACTCTGAGCTACAGATGTTATACGTTGTGGCGGGGCGTTTAATATAGCTTCGTTATACGTGGATGGATATACGTTCCACGCGGAGACGTGGGTTCCTACACAAAAGTTTTCAGTTAGCTGGCTCAGTATTTACCTGAGGTTTTGCTACGCCCATGTATATTTCAGGGCGCAGTGTACAGCTACGGTACCCGCTTTACGTGGCTACGCGGTTTAGTTATTTAACGAAGACAACCCTCAGGGAACGCCCAGGATTGGTACGCAGAGGATCTGCGGGGGTTGAATCTGATACCATCCACATCCTGCAGGTCCGCCAAGATAAATACTATCAATTATGTGCACAACCTGGAGATTAATTGTTAGTCAAGATTTTCCGATATCCTCATTCGCGACTCTAGTGCCGAAGTTGGTCGCATCCAACGAATTTTTTTTCAAAATATCCACGAATCTTCGGGCTTCCGGCTTTTTTCGGTGCAGTTCCCAGGAGAACTCAGATCCTCCCGTCTTAGGACCTCATACTTTCACGGTAGAAACATTTTTCAGAGACGTCGAACTGATTTTCGACCAATTTTTACGAATCTCGATGAACCTGATCGGCGGTTTGCAAGTTTTCGAAGCCCTCTGGCGTTCTTCACAAATTTTGTTTTATACCGCGTTCTAAATTTTCCCATTTGTTTTCCACTTCGTTCTCAATACCTACGTAGCCGTGGATCACCGTGTAGGAGATTTTTCAGAATCCCTCACCGGGTGAAAAGTGAATTCTAGGTAAGCCCAATGAATTTCACCGATTCGGTTTCGAAACGCGAATTCAGTCGGCATGGAAGGATTATTTCTCAGAATATACCCAGAATTCCTAAAATTCGCAGCGTTTTTTCTAGAATTCCCTCAGATTAATCCGGGATGTACTGGAATCGCTTGGAATTCATTCGGATTTCCCAGAATTAAATCTGATCCGTCAGAATGCATCGGGTTTTCCTGAAATTTACACCAATTTCCCAGGATTCGCCGATTTTTTCAAAAAAAAATCTCGGCCGCGCGGCGGCGCATGTTTTTCATATATTCTGCATTCTCGTTCTTTCGAAGATATCGAAAAAATTGTTAATAAAAACAAAGATATTTTGTAAATGGAATCTAAAAAATTTACAAAATTACTTCTATTTTTTCATTTTTCGTTATAATAATAGTATGAGTGCGGCTATGGAAGAGATCTATGTGGGTATCATAATAGAATTCAACGTGGACGAAATTCGTTAGTTAAATTCGTTTGATAAGAAAACGGGGGGGGGGGGGGGGGGGGGGGGGGGCATGAATGAGTAATTGGATTGATGGTGCTCCAAGATACCTGGCAGGCGGGCAGGCGAAGAGAAGGATCTAGACGCGAGGAGGGGTGAGGGTGGGTACGCGGATACTGAGGGGGAATGATTTGAGAAAGCGCTAAACCACCTCGTCAGATCAGGTTCGTCGGCTCTATCAGCCATTAGAAGGTTGGGATCCCCGAA
>CAUJGY010000159.1:0-95970 GCA_963170745.1 Phymatocera aterrima | reverse complement strand
ATTTTTGCTCATCAAAGTTCGGATTTTCGGATTCAGCGGGTCGAAATACACCTAGAAACTCACCCATCAAAGTCCGGTCTTGATTCTGACAAAAAATATTTTCGATCATCTCTTTTTCGTACCATTCGAAATAACTTTTTTCCAAGCATATTTTTGGTCATCAGAGGTTGGATTTTCGGATTCAGGGGGTCGAAATACACCTAGAAACTCACCCATTGAAGTCCGATTTTGATTCTGAAAAAAAATATTTTCGATCATCTCTTTTTCGTACCATGCGAAATAACTTCTTTCCAGGTGTATTTTCGTGTAACAAAGGTTGGATTTTCGGATTCAGTGGGTCGAAATACACCTATAAACCCACCCATCAAAGTTCGATTCCGATTCTGAAGACAGATATTTTCGATCATCTCTTTTTCGTACCATGCGAAATAACTTTTTTCCGATCATATTTTTGCTCATCAAAGTTTGGATTTTCGGATTCAGCGGGCCGAAATACACCTAGAAACTCACCCATCAAAGTCCGATCTTGATTCTGAAAAAAAATATTTTCGATCATCTCTTTTTCGTACCATGCGAAATAACTTTTTTCCAAGCATATTTTTGGTCATCAGAGGTTCAATTTTCGGATTCAGGGGGTCGGAATACACCTCAAAACTCACCCATTGAAGTCCGATTTTGATTCTGAAAAAAAATATTTTCGATCATCTCTTTTTCGTTCCATGCGAAATAACTTCTTTCCAGGTGTATTTTCGTGTAACAAAGGTTGGATTTTCGGATTCAGCGGGTCGAAATACACCTAGAAACTCACCCATCAAAGTCCGATCTTGATTCTGAAAAAAAATATTTTCGATCATCTCTTTTTCGTACCATGCGAAATAATTTTTTTCCAAGCATATTTTTGGTCATACGAGGACGGATTTTTGGAATCAGCGGGTCGAAATACCCCTAGAAACTCACCCATTAAAGTCCGATCTCGATTCTGAAAAAAAATATTTTCGATCATCTCTTGTTCGTACCATGCGAAATAACTTCTTTCCAGGTGTATTTTCGCGTAACAAAGGTTGGATTTTTGGATTCAGCGGGTCAAAATACACCTATAAACCCACCCATCAAAGTCCGATCTTGATTCTGAAAAAAAATATTTTCGATCATCTCTTTTTCGTACCATGCGAAATAACTTTTTTCCAAGCATATTTTTGGTCATCAGAGGTTGGATTTTCGGATTCAGGGGGTCGAAATACACCTAGAAACTCACCCATTGAAGTCCGATTTTGATTCTGAAAAAAAATATTTTCGATCATCTCTTTTTCGTTCCATGCGAAATAACTTCGTTCCAGGTGTATTTTCGCGTAACAAAGGTTGGATTTCTGGATTCAGCGGGTCGAAATACACCTAGAAACTCACCCATCAAAGTCCGATCTTGATTCTGAAAAAAAATATTTTCGATCATCTCTTTTTCGTACCATGCGAAATAACTTTTTTCCAAGCATATTTTTGGTCATCAGAGGTTGGATTTTCGGATTTAGGGGGTCGAAATACACCTAGAAACTCACCCATTAAAGTCCGATCTCGATTCTGAAAAAAAATATTTTCGATCATCTCTGGTTCGTACCATGCGAAATAACTTCTTTCCAGGTGTATTTTCGTGTAACAAAGGTTGGATTTTTGAGTTCAGCGGGTCAAGATACACCTATACACCCACCCATCAAAGTTCGATTCCGATTCTGGAGACAGATATTTTCGATCATCTCTTTTTCGTACCATGCGAAATAACTTTTTTCCAAGCATATTTTTGCTCATTAAAGTTCGGATTTTTGGATTCAGCGGGTCGAAATACCCCTAGAAACTCACCCATTGAAGTCCGATCTCGATTCTGAAAAAAAATATTTTCGATCATCTCTTTTTCGTACCATGCGGAATAACTTCTTTCCAGGTGTATTTTCGTTTACCAAAGGTTTGATTTTTGGATTCAGCGGGTCAAAATACACCTATAAACCCACCCATCAAAGTTCGATCTTGATTCTGGAGACAGATATTTCCGATCATCTCTTTTTCGTACCATGCGAAATAACTTTTTTCCAAGCATATTTTTGCTCATCAAAGTTCGGATTTTCGGATTCAGCGGGTCGAAATACACCTAGAAACTCACCCATCAAAGTCCGATCTTGATTCTGAAAAAAAATATTTTCGATCATCTCTTTTTCGTACCATTCGAAATAACTTTTTTCCAAGCATATTTTTGGTCATCAGTGGTTGGATTTTCGGATTCAGGGGGTCGAAATACACCGAGAAACTCACCCATTGAAGTCCGATTTTGATTCTGAAAAAAAATATTTTCGATCATCTCTTTTTCGTTCCATGCGAAATAACTTCTTTCCAGGTGTATTTTCGTGTGACAAAGGTTGGATTTTCGGATTCAGCGGGTCGAAATACACCTAGAAACTCACCCATCAAAGTCCGATCTTGATTCTGAAAAAAAATATTTTCGATCATCTCTTTTTCGTACCATGCGAAATAACTTTTTTCCAAGCATATTTTTGATCATCAGAGGTTGGATTTTCGAATTCAGGGGGTCGAAATACACCTAGAAACTCACCCATTAAAGTCCGATCTCGATTCTGAAAAAAAATATTTTCGATCATCTCTTTTTCGTACCATGCGAAATAACTTTTTTCCAAGCATATTTTTGGTCATCAGAGGTTAAATTTTCGGATTCAGGGGGTCGGAATACACCTAAAAACTCACCCATTGAAGTCCGATTTTGATTCTGAAAAAAAATATTTTCGATCATCTCTTTTTCGTTCCATGCGAAATAACTTCTTTCCAGGTGTATTTTCGTGTAACAAAGGTTGGATTTTCGGATTCAGCGGGTCGAAATACACCTAGAAACTCACCCATCAAAGTCCGATCTTGATTCTGAAAAAAAATATTTTCGATCATCTCTTTTTCGTACCATGCGAAATAATTTTTTTCCAAGCATATTTTTGGGCATACGAGGTCGGATTTTTGGATTCAGCGGGTCGAAATACCCCTAAAAACTCACCCATTAAAGTCCGATCTCGATTCTGAAAAAAAATATTTTCGATCATCTCTTGTTCGTACCATGCGAAATAACTTCTTTCCAGGTGTATTTTCGCGAAACAAAGGTTGGATTTTTGGATTCAGCGGGTCAAAATACACCTATAAACCCACTCATCAAAGTCCGATCTTGATTCTGAAAAAAAATATTTTCGATCATCTCTTTTTCGTACCATGCGAAATAACTTTTTTCCAAGCATATTCTTGGTCATCAGAGGTTGGATTTTCGGATTTAGGGGGTCGAAATACACCTAGAAACTCACCCATTGAAGTCCGATTTTGATTCTGAAAAAAAATATTTTCGATCATCTCTTTTTCGTTCCATGCGAAATAACTTCTTTCCAGGTGTATTTTCGTGTAACAAAGGTTAGATTTTCGGATTCAGCGGGTCGAAATACACCTAGAAACTCACCCATCAAAGTCCGATCTTGATTCTGAAAAAAAATATTTTCGATCATCTCTTTTTCGTACCATGCGAAATAACTTTTTTCCAAGCATATTTTTGGTCATCAGAGGTTGGATTTTCGGATTCAGGGGGTCGAAATACACCTAGAAACTCACCCATTAAAGTCCGATCTCGATTCTGAAAAAAAATATTTTCGATCATCTCTGGTTCGTACCATGCGAAATAACTTCTTTCCAGGTGTATTTTCGTGTAACAAAGGTTGGATTTTTGAGTTCAGCGGGTCAAGATACACCTATACACCCACCCATCAAAGTTCGATTCCGATTCTGGAGACAGATATTTTCGATCATCTCTTTTTCGTACCATGCGAAATAACTTTTTTCCAAGCATATTTTTGCTCATTAAAGTTCGGATTTTTGGATTCAGCGGGTCGAAATACCCCTAGAAACTCATCCATTGAAGTCCGATCTCGATTCTGAAAAAAAATATTTTCGATCATCTCTTTTTCGTACCATGCGGAATAACTTCTTTCCAGGTGTATTTTCGTTCACCAAAGGTTCGATTTTTGGATTCAGCGGGTCAAAATACACCTATAAACCCACCCATCAAAGTTCGATTCCGATTCTGGAGACAGATATTTTCGATCATCTCTTTTTCGTACCATGCGAAATAACTTTTTTCCAAGCATATTTTTGGTCATCAGAGGTTGGATTTTCGGATTCAGGGGGTCGAAATACACCTAGAAACTCACCCATCAAAGTCCGATCTTGATTCTGAAAAAAAATATTTTCGATCATCTCTTTTTCGTACCATTCGAAATAACTTTTTTCCAAGCATATTTTTGGTCATCAGAGGTTGGATTTTCGGATTCAGGGGGTCGAAATACACCTAGAAACTCACCCATCAAAGTCCGATCTTGATTCTGAAAAAAAATATTTTCGATCATCTCTTTTTCGTACCATGCGAAATAACTTTTTTCCAAGCATATTTTTGGTCATCAGAGGTTCAATTTCCGGATTCAGGGGGTCGAAATACACCTCAAAACTCACCCATTGAAGTCCGATTTTGATTCTGAAAAAAAATATTTTCGATCATCTCTTTTTCGTTCCATGCGAAATAACTTCTTTCCAGGTGTATTTTCATGTAACAAAGGTTGGATTTCCGGATTCAGCGGGTCGAAATACACCCAGAAACTCACCCATCAAAGTCCGATCTTGATTCTGAAAAAAAATATTTTCGATCATCTCTTTTTCGTACCATGCGAAATAATTTTTTTCCAAGCATATTTTTGGTCATACGAGGACGGATTTTTGGATTCAGCGGGTTGAAATACCCCTAGAAACTCACCCATTAAAGTCCGATCTCGATTCTGAAAAAAAATATTTTCGATCATCTCTTGTTCGTACCATGCGAAATAACTTCTTTCCAGGTGTATTTTCGCGTAACAAAGGTTGGATTTTTGGATTCAGCGGGTCAAAATACACCTATAAACCCACCCATCAAAGTCCGATCTTGATTCTGAAAAAAAATATTTTTGATCATCTCTTTTTCGTACCATGCGAAATAACTTTTTTCCAAGCATATTTTTGGTCATCAGAGGTTGGATTTTCGGATTCAGGGGGTCGAAATACACCTAGAAACTCACCCATTGAAGTCCGATTTTGATTCTGAAAAAAAATATTTTCGATCATCTCTTTTTCGTTCCATGCGAAATAACTTCTTTCCAGGTGTATTTTCGTGTAACAAAGGTTGGATTTTCGGATTCAGTGGGTCGAAATACACCTATAAACCCACCCATCAAAGTTCGATTCCGATTCTGAAGACAGATATTTTCGATCATCTCTGGTTCGTACCATGCGAAATAACTTCTTTCCAGGTGTATTTTCGTGTAACAAAGGTTGGATTTTTGAGTTCAGCGGGTCAAGATACACCTATACACCCACCCATCAAAGTTCGATTCCGATTCTGGAGACAGATATTTTCGATCATCTCTTTTTCGTACCATGCGAAATAACTTTTTTCCAAGCATATTTTTGCTCATTAAAGTTCGGATTTTTGGATTCAGCGGGTCGAAATACCCCTAGAAACTCACCCATTGAAGTCCGATCTCGATTCTGAAAAAAAATATTTTCGATCATCTCTTTTTCGTACCATGCGGAATAACTTCTTTCCAGGTGTATTTTCGTTTACCAAAGGTTTGATTTTTGGATTCAGCGGGTCAAAATACACCTATAAACCCACCCATCAAAGTTCGATTCCGATTCTGGAGACAGATATTTCCGATCATCTCTTTTTCGTACCATGCGAAATAACTTTTTTCCAAGCATATTTTTGCTCATCAAAGTTCGGATTTTCGGATTCAGCGGGTCGAAATACACCTAGAAACTCACCCATCAAAGTCCGATCTTGATTCTGAAAAAAAATATTTTCGATCATCTCTTTTTCGTACCATTCGAAATAACTTTTTTCCAAGCATATTTTTGGTCATCAGTGGTTGGATTTTCGGATTCAGGGGGTCGAAATACACCGAGAAACTCACCCATTGAAGTCCGATTTTGATTCTGAAAAAAAATATTTTCGATCATCTCTTTTTCGTTCCATGCGAAATAACTTCTTTCCAGGTGTATTTTCGTGTAACAAAGGTTGGATTTTCGGATCCAGCGGGTCGAAATACACCTAGAAACTCACCCATCAAAGTCCGATCTTGATTCTGAAAAAAAATATTTTCGATCATCTCTTTTTCGTACCATGCGAAATAACTTTTTTCCAAGCATATTTTTGGTCATCAGAGGTTGGATTTTCGAATTCAGGGGGTCGAAATACACCTAGAAACTCACCCATTAAAGTCCGATCTCGATTCTGAAAAAAAATATTTTCGATCATCTCTTTTTCGTACCATGCGAAATAACTTTTTTCCAAGCATATTTTTGGTCATCAGAGGTTAAATTTTCGGATTCAGGGGGTCGGAATACACCTAAAAACTCACCCATTGAAGTCCGATTTTGATTCTGAAAAAAAATATTTTCGATCATCTCTTTTTCGTTCCATGCGAAATAACTTCTTTCCAGGTGTATTTTCGTGTAACAAAGGTTGGATTTTCGGATTCAGCGGGTCGAAATACACCTAGAAACTCACCCATCAAAGTCCGATCTTGATTCTGAAAAAAAATATTTTCGATCATCTCTTTTTCGTACCATGCGAAATAATTTTTTTCCAAGCATATTTTTGGGCATACGAGGTCGGATTTTTGGATTCAGCGGGTCGAAATACCCCTAAAAACTCACCCATTAAAGTCCGATCTCGATTCTGAAAAAAAATATTTTCGATCATCTCTTGTTCGTACCATGCGAAATAACTTCTTTCCAGGTGTATTTTCGCGAAACAAAGGTTGGATTTTTGGATTCAGCGGGTCAAAATACACCTATAAACCCACTCATCAAAGTCCGATCTTGATTCTGAAAAAAAATATTTTCGATCATCTCTTTTTCGTACCATGCGAAATAACTTTTTTCCAAGCATATTCTTGGTCATCAGAGGTTGGATTTTCGGATTTAGGGGGTCGAAATACACCTAGAAACTCACCCATTGAAGTCCGATTTTGATTCTGAAAAAAAATATTTTCGATCATCTCTTTTTCGTTCCATGCGAAATAACTTCTTTCCAGGTGTATTTTCGTGTAACAAAGGTTAGATTTTCGGATTCAGCGGGTCGAAATACACCTAGAAACTCACCCATCAAAGTCCGATCTTGATTCTGAAAAAAAATATTTTCGATCATCTCTTTTTCGTACCATGCGAAATAACTTTTTTCCAAGCATATTTTTGGTCATCAGAGGTTGGATTTTCGGATTCAGGGGGTCGAAATACACCTAGAAACTCACCCATTAAAGTCCGATCTCGATTCTGAAAAAAAATATTTTCGATCATCTCTGGTTCGTACCATGCGAAATAACTTCTTTCCAGGTGTATTTTCGTGTAACAAAGGTTGGATTTTTGAGTTCAGCGGGTCAAGATACACCTATACACCCACCCATCAAAGTTCGATTCCGATTCTGGAGACAGATATTTTCGATCATCTCTTTTTCGTACCATGCGAAATAACTTTTTTCCAAGCATATTTTTGCTCATTAAAGTTCGGATTTTTGGATTCAGCGGGTCGAAATACCCCTAGAAACTCACCCATTGAAGTCCGATCTCGATTCTGAAAAAAAATATTTTCGATCATCTCTTTTTCGTACCATGCGGAATAACTTCTTTCCAGGTGTATTTTCGTTCACCAAAGGTTCGATTTTTGGATTCAGCGGGTCAAAATACACCTATAAACCCACCCATCAAAGTTCGATTCCGATTCTGGAGACAGATATTTTCGATCATCTCTTTTTCGTACCATGCGAAATAACTTTTTTCCAAGCATATTTTTGGTCATCAGAGGTTGGATTTTCGGATTCAGGGGGTCGAAATACACCTAGAAACTCACCCATCAAAGTCCGATCTTGATTCTGAAAAAAAATATTTTCGATCATCTCTTTTTCGTACCATTCGAAATAACTTTTTTCCAAGCATATTTTTGGTCATCAGAGGTTGGATTTTCGGATTCAGGGGGTCGAAATACACCTAGAAACTCACCCATCAAAGTCCGATCTTGATTCTGAAAAAAAATATTTTCGATCATCTCTTTTTCGTACCATGCGAAATAACTTTTTTCCAAGCATATTTTTGGTCATCAGAGGTTCAATTTCCGGATTCAGGGGGTCGAAATACACCTCAAAACTCACCCATTGAAGTCCGATTTTGATTCTGAAAAAAAATATTTTCGATCATCTCTTTTTCGTTCCATGCGAAATAACTTCTTTCCAGGTGTATTTTCATGTAACAAAGGTTGGATTTCCGGATTCAGCGGGTCGAAATACACCCAGAAACTCACCCATCAAAGTCCGATCTTGATTCTGAATAAAAATATTTTCGATCATCTCTTTTTCGTACCATGCGAAATAATTTTTTTCCAAGCATATTTTTGGTCATACGAGGACGGATTTTTGGATTCAGCGGGTTGAAATACCCCTAGAAACTCACCCATTAAAGTCCGATCTCGATTCTGAAAAAAAATATTTTCGATCATCTCTTGTTCGTACCATGCGAAATAACTTCTTTCCAGGTGTATTTTCGCGTAACAAAGGTTGGATTTTTGGATTCAGCGGGTCAAAATACACCTATAAACCCACCCATCAAAGTCCGATCTTGATTCTGAAAAAAAATATTTTTGATCATCTCTTTTTCGTACCATGCGAAATAACTTTTTTCCAAGCATATTTTTGGTCATCAGAGGTTGGATTTTCGGATTCAGGGGGTCGAAATACACCTAGAAACTCACCCATTGAAGTCCGATTTTGATTCTGAAAAAAAATATTTTCGATCATCTCTTTTTCGTTCCATGCGAAATAACTTCTTTCCAGGTGTATTTTCGTGTAACAAAGGTTGGATTTTCGGATTCAGTGGGTCGAAATACACCTATAAACCCACCCATCAAAGTTCGATTCCGATTCTGAAGACAGATATTTTCGATCATCTCTGGTTCGTACCATGCGAAATAACTTCTTTCCAGGTGTATTTTCGTGTAACAAAGGTTGGATTTTTGAGTTCAGCGGGTCAAGATACACCTATACACCCACCCATCAAAGTTCGATTCCGATTCTGGAGACAGATATTTTCGATCATCTCTTTTTCGTACCATGCGAAATAACTTTTTTCCAAGCATATTTTTGCTCATTAAAGTTCGGATTTTTGGATTCAGCGGGTCGAAATACCCCTAGAAACTCACCCATTGAAGTCCGATCTCGATTCTGAAAAAAAATATTTTCGATCATCTCTTTTTCGTACCATGCGGAATAACTTCTTTCCAGGTGTATTTTCGTTTACCAAAGGTTTGATTTTTGGATTCAGCGGGTCAAAATACACCTATAAACCCACCCATCGAAGTTCGATTCCGATTCTGGAGACAGATATTTTCGATCATCTCTTTTTCGTACCATGCGAAATAACTTTTTTCCATGCATATTTTTGCTCATCAAAGTTCGGATTTTCGGATTCAGCGGGTCGAAATACACCTAGAAACTCACCCATCAAAGTCCGATCTTGATTCTGAAAAAAAATATTTTCGATCATCTCTTTTTCGTACCATTCGAAATAACTTTTTTCCAAGCATATTTTGGGTCATCAGAGGTTAAATTTTCGGATTCAGGGGGTCGAAATACACCTAAAAACTCACCCATTGAAGTCCGATTTTGATTCTGAAAAAAAATATTTTCGATCATCTCTTTTTCGTTCCATGCGAAATAACTTCTGTCCAGGTGTATTTTCGTGTAACAAAGGTTGGATTTTCGGATTCAGCGGGTCGAAATACACCTAGGAACTCACCCATCAAAGTCCGATCTTGATTCTGAAAAAAAATATTTTCGATCATCTCTTTTTCGTACCATGCGAAATAATTTTTTTCCAAGCATATTTTTGGTCATACGAGGTCGGATTTTTGGATTCAGCGGGTCGAAATACCCCTAGAAACTCACCCATTAAAGTCCGATCTCGATTCTGAAAAAAAATATTTTCGATCATCTCTTGTTCGTACCATGCGAAATAACTTCTTTCCAGGTGTATTTTCGCGTAACAAAGGTTGGATTTTTGGATTCAGCGGGTCAAAATACACCTATAAACCCACCCATCAAAGTCCGATCTTGATTCTGAAAAAAAATATTTTCGATCATCTCTTTTTCGTACCATGCGAAATAACTTTTTTCCAAGCATATTTTTGGTCATTAGAGGTTGGATTTTCGGATTCAGTGGGTCGAAATACACCTAGAAACTCACTCATTGAAGTCCGATTTTGATTCTGAAAAAAAATATTTTCGATCATCTCTTTTTCGTACCATGCGAAATAACTTCTTTCCAGGTGTATTTTCGTGTAACAAAGCTTGGATTTTTGGATTGAGCGGGTCAAGATACACCTATAAACCCACCCTTCAAAGTTCGATTTCGATTCTGGAGACAGATATTTTCGATCATCTCTTTTTCGTACCATGCGAAATAACTTTTTTCCAAGCATATTTTTGGTCATCAAAGGTTGGATTTTCGCATCCAGCGGGTCGAAATACACCTAGAAACTCACCCATCAAAGTCCGATTTTGATTCTGAAAGAAAATATTTTCGATCATCTCTTTTTCGTACCATGCGAAATAACTTTTTTCCAAGCATGTTTTTGGTCACAAGAGGTCGGATTTTTGGATTCAGCGGGTCGAAATACCCCTAGAAACACACCCATTGAAGTCCGATCTCGATTCTGAAAAAAAATATTTTCGATCATGTCTTTTTCGTACCATGCGGAATAACTTCTTTCCAGGTGTATTTTCGTTTACCAAAGGTTTGATTTTTGGATTCAGCGGGTCAAAATACACCTATAAACCCACCCATCAAAGTTCGATTCCGATTCTGGAGACAGATATTTTCGATCATCTCTTTTTCGTACAATGCGAAATAACTTTTCTCCAAGCATATTTTTGCTCATCAAAGTTCGGATTTTCGGATTCAGCGGGTCGAAATACACCTAGAAACTCACCCATCAAAGTCCGATCTTGATTCTGAAAAAAAATATTTTCGACCATCTCTTTTTCGTACCATTCGAAATAACTTTTTTCCAAGCATATTTTTGGTCATCAGAGGTTGGATTTTCGGATTCAGGGGGTCGAAATACACCTAGAAACTCACCCATTGAAGTCCGATTTTGATTCTGAAAAAAAATATTTTCGATCATCTCTTTTTCGTTCCATGCGGAATAACTTCTTTCCAGGTGTATTTTCGTGTAACAAAGGTTGGATTTTCGGATTCAGCGGGTCGAAATACACCTAGAAACTCACCCATCAAAGTCCGATCTTGATTCTGAAAAAAAATATTTTCGATCATCTCTTTTTCGTACCATGCGAAATAATTTTTTTCCAAGCATATTTTTGGTCATACGAGGGCGGATTTTTGGATCCAGCGGGTCGAAATACCCCTTGAAACTCACCCATTAAAGTCCGATCTCGATTCTGAAAAAAAATATTTTCGATCATCTCTTGTTCAGACCATGCGAAATAACTTCTTTTCAGGTGTATTTTCGCGTAACAAAGGTTGGATTTTTGGATTCAGCAAGTCAAAATACACCTAGAAACTCACCCATTGAAGTCCGATCTTGATTCTGAAAAAAAATATTTTCGATCATCTCTTTTTCGTACCATGCGAAATAACTTTTTTCCAAGCATATTTTTGGTCATCAGAGGTTGGATTTTCGGATTCAGGGGGTCGAAATACACCTAGAAACTCACCCATTAAAGTCCGATCTCGATTCTGAAAAAAAATATTTTCGATCATCTGTTTTTCGTACCATGCGAAATAACTTCTTTCCAGGTGTATTTTCGTCTAACAAAGGTTGGATTTTCGGATTCAGCGGGTCGAAATACGCCTAGAAACTCACCCATCAAAGTCCGATCTTGATTCTGAAAAAAAATATTTTCGATCATCTTTTTTTCGTACCATGCGAAATAATTTTTTTCCAAGCATATTTTTGGTCATACGAGGTTGGATTTTTGTATTCAGCGGGTCAAAATACACCTATAAACCCACCCATCAAAGTCCGATCTTGATTCTGAAAAAAAATATTTTCGATCATCTCTTTTTCGTACCATGCGAAATAACTTTTTTCCAAGCATATTTTTGGTCATCAAAGGTTGGATTTTCGCATCCAGCGGGTCGAAATACACCTAGAAACTCACCCATCAAAGTCCGATTTTGATTCTGAAAGAAAATATTTTCGATCATCTCTTTTTCGTACCATGCGAAATAACTTTTTTCCAAGCATGTTTTTGGTCACAAGAGGTCGGATTTTTGGATTCAGCGGGTCGAAATACCCCTCGAAACTCACCCATTGAAGTCCGATCTCGATTCTGAAAAAAAATATTTTCGATCATCTCTTTTTCGTACCATGCGGAATAACTTCTTTCCAGGTGTATTTTCGTTTACCAAAGGTTTGATTTTTGGATTCAGCGGGTCAAAATACACCTAGAAACTCACCCATTGAAGTCCGATTTTGATTCTGAAAAAAAATATTTTCGATCATCTCTTTTTCGTTCCATGCGGAATAACTTCTTTCCAGGTGTATTTTCGTGTAACAAAGGTTGGATTTTCGGATTCAGCGGGTCGAAATACACCTAGAAACTCACCCATCAAAGTCCGATCTTGATTCTGAAAAAAAATATTTTCGATCATCTCTTTTTCGTACCATGCGAAATAATTTTTTTCCAAGCATATTTTTGGTCATACGAGGTCGGATTTTTGGATTCAGCGGGTCGAAATACCCCTAGAAACTCACCCATTAAAGTCCGATCTCGATTCTGAAAAAAAATATTTTCGATCATCTCTTGTTCGTACCATGCGAAATAACTTCTTTCCAGGTGTATTTTCGCGTAACAAAGGTTGGATTTTTGGATTCAGCGGGTCAAAATACACCTATAAACCCACCCATCAAAGTCCGATCTTGATTCTGAAAAAAAATATTTTCGATCATCTCTTTTTCGTACCATGCGAAATAACTTTTTTCCAAGCATATTTTTGGTCATCAAAGGTTGGATTTTCGCATCCAGCGGGTCGAAATACACCTAGAAACTCACCCATCAAAGTCCGATTTTGATTCTGAAAGAAAATATTTTCGATCATCTCTTTTTCGTACCATGCGAAATAACTTTTTTCCAAGCATGTTTTTGGTCACAAGAGGTCGGATTTTTGGATTCAGCGGGTCGAAATACCCCTCGAAACTCACCCATTGAAGTCCGATCTCGATTCTGAAAAAAAATATTTTCGATCATCTCTTTTTCGTACCATGCGGAATAACTTCTTTCCAGGTGTATTTTCGTTTACCAAAGGTTTGATTTTTGGATTCAGCGGGTCAAAATACACCTATAAACCCACCGATCAAAGTTCGATTCCGATTCTGGAGACAGATATTTTCGATCATCTCTTTTTCGTACAATGCGAAATAACTTTTTTCCAAGCATATTTTTGCTCATCAAAGTTCGGATTTTCGGATTCAGCGGGTCGAAATACACCTAGAAACTCACCCATCAAAGTCCGATCTTGATTCTGAAAAAAAATATTTTCGATCATCTCTTTTTCGTACCATATGAAATAACTTTTTTCCAAGCATATTTTGGGTCATCAGAGGTTGGATTTTCGGATTCAGGGGGTCAAAATACACCTATAAACCCACCCATCGAAGTTCGATTCCGATTCTGGAGACAGATATTTTCGATCATCTCTTTTTCGTACCATGCGAAATAACTTTTTTCCATGCATATTTTTGCTCATCAAAGTTCGGATTTTCGGATTCAGCGGGTCGAAATACACCTAGAAACTCACCCATCAAAGTCCGATCTTGATTCTGAAAAAAAATATTTTCGATCATCTCTTTTTCGTACCATTCGAAATAACTTTTTTCCAAGCATATTTTGGGTCATCAGAGGTTAAATTTTCGGATTCAGGGGGTCGAAATACACCTAAAAACTCACCCTTCAAAGTTCGATTTCGATTCTGGAGACAGATATTTTCGATCATCTCTTTTTCGTACCATGCGAAATAACTTTTTTCCAAGCATGTTTTTGGTCACAAGAGGTCGGATTTTTGGATTCAGCGGGTCGAAATACCCCTAGAAACTCACCCATTGAAGTCCGATTTCGATTCTGAAAAAAAATATTTTCGATCATCTCTTTTTCGTACCATGCGGAATAACTTCTTTCCAGGTGTATTTTCGTTTACCAAAGGTTTGATTTTTGGATTCAGCGGGTCAAAATACACCTATAAACCCACCCATCAAAGTTCGATTCCGATTCTGGAGACAGATATTTTCGATCATCTCTTTTTCGTACAATGCGAAATCACTTTTTTCCAAGCATATTTTTGCTCATCAAAGTTCGGATTTTCGGATTCAGCGGGTCGAAATACACCTAGAAACTCACCCATCAAAGTCCGATCTTGATTCTGAAAAAAAATATTTTCGATCATCTCTTTTTCGTACCATTCGAAATAACTTTTTTCCAAGCATATTTTTGGTCATCAGAGGTTGGATTTTCGGATTCGGGGGGTCGAAATACACCTAGAAACTCACCCATTGAAGTCCGATTTTGATTCTGAAAAAAAATATTTTCGATCATCTCTTCTTCGTTCCATGCGGAATAACTTCTTTCCAGGTGTATTTTCCTGTAACAAGGGTTGGATTTTCGGATTCAGCGGGTCGAAATACACCTAGAAACTCACCCATCAAAGTCCGATCTTGATTCTGAAAAAAAATATTTTCGATCATCTCTTTTTCGTACCATGCGAAATAATTTTTTTCCAAGCATATTTTTGGTCATACGAGGGCGGATTTTTGGATTCAGCGGGTCGAAATACCCCTAGAAACTCACCCATTAAAGTCCGATCTCGATTCTGAAAAAAAATATTTTCGATCATCTCTTGTTCGTACCATGCGAAATAACTTCTTTTCAGGTGTATTTTCGCGTAACAAAGGTTGGATTTTTGGATTCAGCGGGTCAAAATACACCTATAAACCCACCCATCAAAGTCCGATCTTGATTCTGAAAAAAAATATTTTCGATCATCTCTTTTTCGTACCATGCGAAATAACTTTTTTCCAAGCATATTTTTGGTCATCAGAGGTTGGATTTTCGGATTCAGGGGGTCGAAATACACCTAGAAACTCACCCATTACAGTCCGATTTTGATTCTGAAAAAAAATATTTTCGATCATCTCTTTTTCGTACCATGCGAAATAACTTCTTTCCAGGTGTATTTTCGTGTAACAAAGGTTGGATTTTCGGATTCAGCGGGTCGAAATACACCTAGAAACTCACCCATCAAAGTCCGATTGTAATTCTGAAAGAAAATATTTTCGATCATCTCTTTTTCGTATCATGCGAAATAACTTTTTTCCAAGCATGTTTTTGGTCACAAGAGTTCGGATTTTTGGATTCAGCGGGTCGAAATACCCCGAGAAACTCACCCATTAAAGTCCGATCTCGATTCTGAAAGAAAATATTTTCGATCATCTCTTTTTCGTACCATGCGGAATAACTTCTTTCCAGGTGTATTTTCGTTTGACAAAGGTTTGATTTTTGGATTCAGCGGGTCAAAATACACCTATAAACCCACCCATCAAAGTTCGATTCCGATTCTGGAGACAGATATTTTCGATCATCTCTTTTTCGTACCATGCGAAATAACTTTTTTCCATGCATATTTTTGCTCATCAAAGTTCGGATTTTCGGATTCAGCGGGTCGAAATACACCTAGAAACTCAGCCATCAAAGTCCGATCTTGATTCTGAAAAAAAATATTTTCGATCATCTCTTTTTCGTACCATTCGTAATAACTTTTTTCCAAGCATATTTTTGGTCATCAGAGGTTAAATTTTCGGATTCAGGGGGTCGAAATACACCTAAAAACTCACCCATTGAAGTCCGACTTTGATTCTGAAAAAAAATATTTTTGATCATCTCTTTTTCGTTCCATGCGAAATAACTTCTTTCCAGGTGTATTTTCGTGTAACAAAGGTTGGATTTTCGGATTCAGTGGGTCGAAATACACCTAGAAATTCACCCATCAAAGTCCGATCTTGATTCTGAAAAAAAATATTTTCGATCATCTCTTTTTCGTACCATGCGGAATAATTTTTTTCCAAGCATATTTTTGGTCATACGAGGTCGGATTTTTGGATTCAGCGGGTCGAAATACCCCTAGAAACTCACCCATTAAAGTCCGATCTCGATTCTGAAAAAAAATATTTTCGATCATCTCTTTTTCGTACCATGCGAAATAACTTCTTTCCAGGTGTATTTTCGCGTAACAAAGGTTGGATTTTTGGATTCAGCGGGTCAAAATACACCTATAAACCCACCCATCAAAGTCCGATCTTGATTCTGAAAAAAAATATTTTCGATCATCTCTTTTTCGTACCATGCGAAATAACTTTTTTCCAAGCATATTTTTGGTCATCAGAGGTTGGATTTTCGGATTCAGGGGGTCGAAATACACCTAAAAACTCACCCATTGAAGTCCGACTTTGATTCTGAAAAAAAATATTTTCGATCATCTCTTTTTCGTTCCATGCGAAATAACTTCTTTCCAGGTGTATTTTCGTGTAACAAAGGTTGGATTTTCGGATTCAGTGGGTCGAAATACACCTAGAAATTCACCCATCAAAGTCCGATCTTGATTCTGAAAAAAAATATTTTCGATCATCTCTTTTTCGTACCATGCGGAATAATTTTTTTCCAAGCATATTTTTGGTCATACGAGGTCGGATTTTTGGATTCAGCGGGTCGAAATACCCCTAGAAACTCACCCATTGAAGTCCGATTTCGATTCTGAAAAAAAATATTTTCGATCATCTCTTTTTCGTACCATGCGGAATAACTTCTTTCCAGGTGTATTTTCGTTTACCAAAGGTTTGATTTTTGGATTCAGCGGGTCAAAATACACCTATAAACCCACCCATCAAAGTTCGATTCCGATTCTGGAGACAGATATTTTCGATCATCTCTTTTTCGTACAATGCGAAATCACTTTTTTCCAAGCATATTTTTGCTCATCAAAGTTCGGATTTTCGGATTCAGCGGGTCGAAATACACCTAGAAACTCACCCATCAAAGTCCGATCTTGATTCTGAAAAAAAATATTTTCGATCATCTCTTTTTCGTACCATTCGAAATAACTTTTTTCCAAGCATATTTTTGGTCATCAGAGGTTGGATTTTCGGATTCGGGGGGTCGAAATACACCTAGAAACTCACCCATTGAAGTCCGATTTTGATTCTGAAAAAAAATATTTTCGATCATCTCTTCTTCGTTCCATGCGGAATAACTTCTTTCCAGGTGTATTTTCCTGTAACAAGGGTTGGATTTTCGGATTCAGCGGGTCGAAATACACCTAGAAACTCACCCATCAAAGTCCGATCTTGATTCTGAAAAAAAATATTTTCGATCATCTCTTTTTCGTACCATGCGAAATAATTTTTTTCCAAGCATATTTTTGGTCATACGAGGGCGGATTTTTGGATTCAGCGGGTCGAAATACCCCTAGAAACTCACCCATTAAAGTCCGATCTCGATTCTGAAAAAAAATATTTTCGATCATCTCTTGTTCGTACCATGCGAAATAACTTCTTTTCAGGTGTATTTTCGCGTAACAAAGGTTGGATTTTTGGATTCAGCGGGTCAAAATACACCTATAAACCCACCCATCAAAGTCCGATCTTGATTCTGAAAAACAATATTTTCGATCATCTCTTTTTCGTACCATGCGAAATAACTTTTTTCCAAGCATATTTTTGGTCATCAGAGGTTGGATTTTCGGATTCAGGGGGTCGAAATACACCTAGAAACTCACCCATTACAGTCCGATTTTGATTCTGAAAAAAAATATTTTCGATCATCTCTTTTTCGTACCATGCGAAATAACTTCTTTCCAGGTGTATTTTCGTGTAACAAAGGTTGGATTTTCGGATTCAGCGGGTCGAAATACACCTAGAAACTCACCCATCAAAGTCCGATTGTAATTCTGAAAGAAAATATTTTCGATCATCTCTTTTTCGTATCATGCGAAATAACTTTTTTCCAAGCATGTTTTTGGTCACAAGAGTTCGGATTTTTGGATTCAGCGGGTCGAAATACCCCGAGAAACTCACCCATTAAAGTCCGATCTCGATTCTGAAAGAAAATATTTTCGATCATCTCTTTTTCGTACCATGCGGAATAACTTCTTTCCAGGTGTATTTTCGTTTGACAAAGGTTTGATTTTTGGATTCAGCGGGTCAAAATACACCTATAAACCCACCCATCAAAGTTCGATTCCGATTCTGGAGACAGATATTTTCGATCATCTCTTTTTCGTACCATGCGAAATAACTTTTTTCCATGCATATTTTTGCTCATCAAAGTTCGGATTTTCGGATTCAGCGGGTCGAAATACACCTAGAAACTCACCCATCAAAGTCCGATCTTGATTCTGAAAAAAAATATTTTCGATCATCTCTTTTTCGTACCATTCGTAATAACTTTTTTCCAAGCATATTTTTGGTCATCAGAGGTTAAATTTTCGGATTCAGGGGGTCGAAATACACCTAAAAACTCACCCATTGAAGTCCGACTTTGATTCTGAAAAAAAATATTTTCGATCATCTCTTTTTCGTTCCATGCGAAATAACTTCTTTCCAGGTGTATTTTCGTGTAACAAAGGTTGGATTTTCGGATTCAGTGGGTCGAAATACACCTAGAAATTCACCCATCAAAGTCCGATCTTGATTCTGAAAAAAAATATTTTCGATCATCTCTTTTTCGTACCATGCGGAATAATTTTTTTCCAAGCATATTTTTGGTCATACGAGGTCGGATTTTTGGATTCAGCGGGTCGAAATACCCCTAGAAACTCACCCATTAAAGTCCGATCTCGATTCTGAAAAAAAATATTTTCGATCATCTCTTGTTCGTACCATGCGAAATAACTTCTTTCCAGGTGTATTTTCGCGTAACAAAGGTTGGATTTTTGGATTCAGCGGGTCAAAATACACCTATAAACCCACCCATCAAAGTCCGATCTTGATTCTGAAAAAAAATATTTTCGATCATCTCTTTTTCGTACCATGCGAAATAACTTTTTTCCAAGCATATTTTTGGTCATCAGAGGTTGGATTTTCGGATTCAGGGGGTCGAAATACACCTAGAAACTCACCCATTGAAGTCCGATTTTGATTCTGAAAAAAAATATTTTCGATCATCTCTTTTTCGTACCATGCGAAATAACTTCTTTCCAGGTGTATTTTCGTGTAACAAAGCTTGGATTTTTGGATTGAGCGGGTCAAGATACACCTATAAACCCACCCTTCAAAGTTCGATTTCGATTCTGGAGACAGATATTTTCGATCATCTCTTTTTCGTACCATGCGAAATAACTTTTTTCCAAGCATATTTTTGGTCATCAAAGGTTGGATTTTCGCATCCAGCGGGTCGAAATACACCTAGAAACTCACCCATCAAAGTCCGATTTTGATTCTGAAAGAAAATATTTTCGATCATCTCTTTTTCGTACCATGCGAAATAACTTTTTTCCAAGCATGTTTTTGGTCACAAGAGGTCGGATTTTTGGATTCAGCGGGTCGAAATACCCCTAGAAACTCACCCATTGAAGTCCGATCTCGATTCTGAAAAAAAATATTTTCGATCATCTCTTTTTCGTACCATGCGGAATAACTTCGTTCCAGGTGTATATTCGTTTACCAAAGGTTTGACTTTTGGATTCAGCGGGTCAAAATACACCTATAAACCCACCCATCAAAGTTCGATTCCGATTCTGGAGACAGATATTTTCGATCATCTCTTTTTCGTACAATGCGAAATAACTTTTTTCCAAGCATATTTTTGCTCATCAAAATTCGGATTTTCGGATTCAGCGGGTCGAAATACACCTAGAAACTCACCCATCAAAGTCCGATCTTGATTCTGAAAAAAATATTTTCGATCATCTCTTTTTCGTACCATTCGAAATAACTTTTTTCCGAACATATTTTTGGTCATCAGAGGTTGGATTTTCGGATTCACGGGGTCGAAATACACCTAGAAACTCACCCATTGAAGTCCGATTTTGATTCTTAAAAAAAATATTTTCGATCATCTCTTTTTCGTTCCATGCGGAATAACTTCTTTCCAGGTGTATTTTCGTGTAACAAAGGTTGGATTTTCGGATTCAGCGGGTCGAAATACACCTAGAAACTCACCCATCAAAGTCCGATCTTGATTCTGAAAAAAAATATTTTCGATCATCTCTTTTTCGTACCATGCGAAATAATTTTTTTCCAAGCATATTTTTGGTCATACGAGGGCGGATTTTTGGATTCAGCGGGTCGAAATACCCCTAGAAACTCACCCATTAAAGTCCGATCTCGATTCTGAAAAAAAATATTTTCGATCATCTCTTGTTCGTACCATGCGAAATAACTTCTTTTCAGGTGTATTTTCGTGTAACAAAGGTTGGATTTTCGGATTCAGTGGGTCGAAATACACCTAGAAACTCACCCATCAAAGTCCGATCTTGATTCTGAAAAAAAATATTTTCGATCATCTCTTTTTCGTACCATGCGAAATAATTTTTTTCCAAGCATATTTTTGGTCATACGAGGTCGGATTTTTGGATTCAGCGGGTCGAAATACCCCTAGAAACTCACCCATTAAAGTCCGATCTCGATTCTGAAAAAAAATATTTTCGATCATCTCTTGTTCGTACCATGCGAAATAACTTCTTTTCAGGTGTATTTTCGCGTAACAAAGGTTGGATTTTTGGATTCAGCGGGTCAAAATACACCTATAAACCCACCCATCAAAGTCCGATCTTGATTCTGAAAAAAAATATTTTCGATCATCTCTTTTTCGTACCATGCGAAATAACTTTTTTCCAAGCATATTTTTGGTCATCAGAGGTTGGATTTTCGGATTCAGGGGGTCGAAATACACCTAGAAACTCACCCATTACAGTCCGATTTTGATTCTGAAAAAAAATATTTTCGATCATCTCTTTTTCGTACCATGCGAAATAACTTCTTTCCAGGTGTATTTTCGTGTAACAAAGGTTGGATTTTCGGATTCAGCGGGTCGAAATACACCTAGAAACTCACCCATCAAAGTCCGATTGTAATTCTGAAAGAAAATATTTTCGATCATCTCTTTTTCGTATCATGCGAAATAACTTTTTTCCAAGCATGTTTTTGGTCACAAGAGTTCGGATTTTTGGATTCAGCGGGTCGAAATACCCCGAGAAACTCACCCATTAAAGTCCGATCTCGATTCTGAAAGAAAATATTTTCGATCATCTCTTTTTCGTACCATGCGGAATAACTTCTTTCCAGGTGTATTTTCGTTTGACAAAGGTTTGATTTTTGGATTCAGCGGGTCAAAATACACCTATAAACCCACCCATCAAAGTTCGATTCCGATTCTGGAGACAGATATTTTCGATCATCTCTTTTTCGTACCATGCGAAATAACTTTTTTCCATGCATATTTTTGCTCATCAAAGTTCGGATTTTCGGATTCAGCGGGTCGAAATACACCTAGAAACTCACCCATCAAAGTCCGATCTTGATTCTGAAAAAAAATATTTTCGATCATCTCTTTTTCGTACCATTCGTAATAACTTTTTTCCAAGCATATTTTTGGTCATCAGAGGTTAAATTTTCGGATTCAGGGGGTCGAAATACACCTAAAAACTCACCCATTGAAGTCCGACTTTGATTCTGAAAAAAAATATTTTCGATCATCTCTTTTTCGTTCCATGCGAAATAACTTCTTTCCAGGTGTATTTTCGTGTAACAAAGGTTGGATTTTCGGATTCAGTGGGTCGAAATACACCTAGAAATTCACCCATCAAAGTCCGATCTTGATTCTGAAAAAAAATATTTTCGATCATCTCTTTTTCGTACCATGCGGAATAATTTTTTTCCAAGCATATTTTTGGTCATACGAGGTCGGATTTTTGGATTCAGCGGGTCGAAATACCCCTAGAAACTCACCCATTAAAGTCCGATCTCGATTCTGAAAAAAAATATTTTCGATCATCTCTTGTTCGTACCATGCGAAATAACTTCTTTCCAGGTGTATTTTCGCGTAACAAAGGTTGGATTTTTGGATTCAGCGGGTCAAAATACACCTATAAACCCACCCATCAAAGTCCGATCTTGATTCTGAAAAAAAATATTTTCGATCATCTCTTTTTCGTACCATGCGAAATAACTTTTTTCCAAGCATATTTTTGGTCATCAGAGGTTGGATTTTCGGATTCAGGGGGTCGAAATACACCTAGAAACTCACCCATTGAAGTCCGATTTTGATTCTGAAAAAAAATATTTTCGATCATCTCTTTTTCGTACCATGCGAAATAACTTCTTTCCAGGTGTATTTTCGTGTAACAAAGCTTGGATTTTTGGATTGAGCGGGTCAAGATACACCTATAAACCCACCCTTCAAAGTTCGATTTCGATTCTGGAGACAGATATTTTCGATCATCTCTTTTTCGTACCATGCGAAATAACTTTTTTCCAAGCATATTTTTGGTCATCAAAGGTTGGATTTTCGCATCCAGCGGGTCGAAATACACCTAGAAACTCACCCATCAAAGTCCGATTTTGATTCTGAAAGAAAATATTTTCGATCATCTCTTTTTCGTACCATGCGAAATAACTTTTTTCCAAGCATGTTTTTGGTCACAAGAGGTCGGATTTTTGGATTCAGCGGGTCGAAATACCCCTAGAAACTCACCCATTGAAGTCCGATCTCGATTCTGAAAAAAAATATTTTCGATCATCTCTTTTTCGTACCATGCGGAATAACTTCGTTCCAGGTGTATATTCGTTTACCAAAGGTTTGACTTTTGGATTCAGCGGGTCAAAATACACCTATAAACCCACCCATCAAAGTTCGATTCCGATTCTGGAGACAGATATTTTCGATCATCTCTTTTTCGTACAATGCGAAATAACTTTTTTCCAAGCATATTTTTGCTCATCAAAATTCGGATTTTCGGATTCAGCGGGTCGAAATACACCTAGAAACTCACCCATCAAAGTCCGATCTTGATTCTGAAAAAAATATTTTCGATCATCTCTTTTTCGTACCATTCGAAATAACTTTTTTCCGAACATATTTTTGGTCATCAGAGGTTGGATTTTCGGATTCACGGGGTCGAAATACACCTAGAAACTCACCCATTGAAGTCCGATTTTGATTCTTAAAAAAAATATTTTCGATCATCTCTTTTTCGTTCCATGCGGAATAACTTCTTTCCAGGTGTATTTTCGTGTAACAAAGGTTGGATTTTCGGATTCAGCGGGTCGAAATACACCTAGAAACTCACCCATCAAAGTCCGATCTTGATTCTGAAAAAAAATATTTTCGATCATCTCTTTTTCGTACCATGCGAAATAATTTTTTTCCAAGCATATTTTTGGTCATACGAGGGCGGATTTTTGGATTCAGCGGGTCGAAATACCCCTAGAAACTCACCCATTAAAGTCCGATCTCGATTCTGAAAAAAAATATTTTCGATCATCTCTTGTTCGTACCATGCGAAATAACTTCTTTTCAGGTGTATTTTCGTGTAACAAAGGTTGGATTTTCGGATTCAGTGGGTCGAAATACACCTAGAAACTCACCCATCAAAGTCCGATCTTGATTCTGAAAAAAAATATTTTCGATCATCTCTTTTTCGTACCATGCGAAATAATTTTTTTCCAAGCATATTTTTGGTCATACGAGGTCGGATTTTTGGATTCAGCGGGTCGAAATACCCCTAGAAACTCACCCATTAAAGTCCGATCTCGATTCTGAAAAAAAATATTTTCGATCATCTCTTGTTCGTACCATGCGAAATAACTTCTTTTCAGGTGTATTTTCGCGTAACAAAGGTTGGATTTTTGGATTCAGCGGGTCAAAATACACCTATAAACCCACCCATCAAAGTCCGATCTTGATTCTGAAAAAAAATATTTTCGATCATCTCTTTTTCGTACCATGCGAAATAACTTTTTTCCAAGCATATTTTTGGTCATCAGAGGTTGGATTTTCGGATTCAGGGGGTCGAAATACACCTAGAAACTCACCCATTACAGTCCGATTTTGATTCTGAAAAAAAATATTTTCGATCATCTCTTTTTCGTACCATGCGAAATAACTTCTTTCCAGGTGTATTTTCGTGTAACAAAGGTTGGATTTTCGGATTCAGCGGGTCGAAATACACCTAGAAACTCACCCATCAAAGTCCGATTGTAATTCTGAAAGAAAATATTTTCGATCATCTCTTTTTCGTATCATGCGAAATAACTTTTTTCCAAGCATGTTTTTGGTCACAAGAGTTCGGATTTTTGGATTCAGCGGGTCGAAATACCCCGAGAAACTCACCCATTAAAGTCCGATCTCGATTCTGAAAGAAAATATTTTCGATCATCTCTTTTTCGTACCATGCGGAATAACTTCTTTCCAGGTGTATTTTCGTTTGACAAAGGTTTGATTTTTGGATTCAGCGGGTCAAAATACACCTATAAACCCACCCATCAAAGTTCGATTCCGATTCTGGAGACAGATATTTTCGATCATCTCTTTTTCGTACCATGCGAAATAACTTTTTTCCATGCATATTTTTGCTCATCAAAGTTCGGATTTTCGGATTCAGCGGGTCGAAATACACCTAGAAACTCACCCATCAAAGTCCGATCTTGATTCTGAAAAAAAATATTTTCGATCATCTCTTTTTCGTACCATTCGTAATAACTTTTTTCCAAGCATATTTTTGGTCATCAGAGGTTAAATTTTCGGATTCAGGGGGTCGAAATACACCTAAAAACTCACCCATTGAAGTCCGACTTTGATTCTGAAAAAAAATATTTTCGATCATCTCTTTTTCGTTCCATGCGAAATAACTTCTTTCCAGGTGTATTTTCGTGTAACAAAGGTTGGATTTTCGGATTCAGTGGGTCGAAATACACCTAGAAATTCACCCATCAAAGTCCGATCTTGATTCTGAAAAAAAATATTTTCGATCATCTCTTTTTCGTACCATGCGGAATAATTTTTTTCCAAGCATATTTTTGGTCATACGAGGTCGGATTTTTGGATTCAGCGGGTCGAAATACCCCTAGAAACTCACCCATTAAAGTCCGATCTCGATTCTGAAAAAAAATATTTTCGATCATCTCTTGTTCGTACCATGCGAAATAACTTCTTTCCAGGTGTATTTTCGCGTAACAAAGGTTGGATTTTTGGATTCAGCGGGTCAAAATACACCTATAAACCCACCCATCAAAGTCCGATCTTGATTCTGAAAAAAAATATTTTCGATCATCTCTTTTTCGTACCATGCGAAATAACTTTTTTCCAAGCATATTTTTGGTCATCAGAGGTTGGATTTTCGGATTCAGGGGGTCGAAATACACCTAGAAACTCACCCATTGAAGTCCGATTTTGATTCTGAAAAAAAATATTTTCGATCATCTCTTTTTCGTACCATGCGAAATAACTTCTTTCCAGGTGTATTTTCGTGTAACAAAGCTTGGATTTTTGGATTGAGCGGGTCAAGATACACCTATAAACCCACCCTTCAAAGTTCGATTTCGATTCTGGAGACAGATATTTTCGATCATCTCTTTTTCGTACCATGCGAAATAACTTTTTTCCAAGCATATTTTTGGTCATCAAAGGTTGGATTTTCGCATCCAGCGGGTCGAAATACACCTAGAAACTCACCCATCAAAGTCCGATTTTGATTCTGAAAGAAAATATTTTCGATCATCTCTTTTTCGTACCATGCGAAATAACTTCTTTCCAGGTGTATTTTCGTGTAACAAAGCTTGGATTTTTGGATTGAGCGGGTCAAGATACACCTATAAACCCACCCTTCAAAGTTCGATTTCGATTCTGGAGACAGATATTTTCGATCATCTCTTTTCCGTACCATGCGGAATAACTTTTTTCCAAGCATATTTTTGGTCATCAAAGGTTGGATTTTCGCATCCAGCGGGTCGAAATACACCTAGAAACTCACCCATCAAAGTCCGATTTTGATTCTGAAAGAAAATATTTTCGATCATCTCTTTTTCGTACAATGCGAAATAACTTTTTTCCAAGCATATTTTTGCTCATCAAAATTCGGATTTTCGGATTCAGCGGGTCGAAATACACCTAGAAACTCACCCATCAAAGTCCGATCTTGATTCTGAAAAAAATATTTTCGATCATCTCTTTTTCGTACCATTCGAAATAACTTTTTTCCGAACATATTTTTGGTCATCAGAGGTTGGATTTTCGGATTCACGGGGTCGGAATACACCTAGAAACTCACCCATTGAAGTCCGATTTTGATTCTGAAAAAAAATATTTTCGATCATCTCTTTTTCGTTCCATGCGGAATAACTTCTTTCCAGGTGTATTTTCGTGTAACAAAGGTTGGATTTTCGGATTCAGCGGGTCGAAATACACCTAGAAACTCACCCATCAAAGTCCGATCTTGATTCTGAAAAAAAATATTTTCGATCATCTCTTTTTCGTACCATGCGAAATAATTTTTTTCCAAGCATATTTTTGGTCATACGAGGGCGGATTTTTGGATTCAGCGGGTCGAAATACCCCTAGAAACTCACCCATTAAAGTCCGATCTCGATTCTGAAAAAAAATATTTTCGATCATCTCTTGTTCGTACCATGCGAAATAACTTCTTTTCAGGTGTATTTTCGTGTAACAAAGGTTGGATTTTCGGATTCAGTGGGTCGAAATACACCTAGAAACTCACCCATCAAAGTCCGATCTTGATTCTGAAAAAAAATATTTTCGATCATCTCTTTTTCGTACCATGCGAAATAATTTTTTTCCAAGCATATTTTTGGTCATACGAGGTCGGATTTTTGGATTCAGCGGGTCGAAATACCCCTAGAAACTCACCCATTAAAGTCCGATCTCGATTCTGAAAAAAAATATTTTCGATCATCTCTTGTTCGTACCATGCGAAGTAACTTCTTTCCAGGTGTATTTTCGCGTAACAAAGGTTGGATTTTTGGATTCAGCGGGTCAAAATACACCTATAAACCCACCCATCAAAGTTCGATTCCGATTCTGAAAAAAAATATTTTCGATCATCTCTTTTTCGTACCATGCGAAATAACTTTTTTCCAAGCATATTTTTGGTCATCAGAGGTTGGATTTTCGGATTCAGGGGGTCGAAATACACCTAGAAACTCACCCATTGAAGTCCGATTTTGATTCTGAAGAAAAATATTTTCGATCATCTCTTTTTCGTACCATGCGAAATAACTTCTTTCCAGGTGTATTTTCGTGTAACAAAGCTTGGATTTTTGGATTGAGCGGGTCAAGATACACCTATAAACCCACCCTTCAAAGTTCGATTTCGATTCTGGAGACAGATATTTTCGATCATCTCTTTTCCGTACCATGCGGAATAACTTTTTTCCAAGCATATTTTTGGTCATCAAAGGTTGGATTTTCGCATCCAGCGGGTCGAAATACACCTAGAAACTCACCCATCAAAGTCCGATTTTGATTCTGAAAGAAAATATTTTCGATCATCTCTTTTTCGTACCATGCGAAATAACTTTTTTCCAAGCATGTTTTTGGTCACAAGAGGTCGGATTTTTGGATTCAGCGGGTCGAAATACCCCTAGAAACTCACCCATTGAAGTCCGATCTCGATTCTGAAAAAAAATATTTTCGATCATCTCTTTTTCGTACCATGCGGAATAACTTCTTTCCAGGTGTATTTTCGTTTACCAAAGGTTTGATTTTTGGATTCAGCGGGTCAAAATACACCTATAAACCCACCCATCAAAGTTCGATTCCGATTCTGGAGACAGATATTTTCGATCATCTCTTTTTCGTACAATGCGAAATCACTTTTTTCCAAGCATATTTTTGCTCATCAAAGTTCGGATTTTCGGATTCAGCGGGTCGAAATACACCTAGAAACTCACCCATCAAAGTCCGATCTTGATTCTGAAAAAAAATATTTTCGATCATCTCTTTTTCGTACCATTCGAAATAACTTTTTTCCAAGCATATTTTTGGTCATCAGAGGTTGGATTTTCGGATTCAGGGGGTCGAAATACACCTAGAAACTCACCCATTGAAGTCCGATTTTGATTCTGAAAAAAAATATTTTCGATCATCTCTTTTTCGTTCCATGCGGAATAACTTCTTTCCAGGTGTATTTTCGTGTAACAAAGGTTGAATTTTCGGATTCAGCGGGTCGAAATACACCTAGAAACTCACCCATCACGGTCCGATCTTGATTCTGAAAAAAAATATTTTCGATCATCTCTTTTTCGTACCATGCGAAATAATTTTTTTCCAAGCATATTTTTGGTCATACGAGGGCGGATTTTTGGATTCAGCGGGTCGAAATACCCCTAGAAACTCACCCATTAAAGTCCGATCTCGATTCTGAAAAAAAATATTTTCGATCATCTCTTGTTCGTACCATGCGAAATAACTTCATTTCAGGTGTATTTTCGCGTAACGAAGGTTGGATTTTTGGATTCAGCGGGTCAAAATACACCTATAAACCCACCCATCAAAGTCCGATCTTGATTCTGAAAAAAAATATTTTCGATCATCTCTTTTTCGTACCATGCGAAATAACTTTTTTCCAAGCATATTTTTGGTCATCAGAGGTTGGATTTTCGGATTCAGGGGGTCGAAATACACCTAGAAACTCACCCATTACAGTCCGATTTCGATTCTGAAAAAAAATATTTTCGATCATCTCTTTTTCGTACCATGCGAAATAACTTCTTTCCAGGTGTATTTTTGTGTAACAAAGGTTGGATTTTCGGATTCAGCGGGTCGAAATACACCTAGAAACTCACCCATCAAAGTCCGATTGTAATTCTGAAAGAAAATATTTTCGATCATCTCTTTTTCGTAC
This sequence comes from Phymatocera aterrima, assembly GCA_963170745.1. Lineage (NCBI taxonomy): Eukaryota > Metazoa > Arthropoda > Insecta > Hymenoptera > Tenthredinidae > Phymatocera > Phymatocera aterrima. Next base: position 66,945 of record CAUJGY010000159.1, on the reverse strand, counting down.
CATGCGAAATAACTTTTTTCCAAGCATGTTTTTGGTCACAAGAGTTCGGATTTTTGGATTCAGCGGGTCGAAATACCCCTAGAAATTCACCCATTAAAGTCCGATCTCGATTCTGAAAGAAAATATTTTCGATCATCTCTTTTTCGTACCATGCGGAATAACTTCTTTCCAGGTGTATTTTCGTTTGACAAAGGTTTGATTTTTGGATTCAGCGGGTCAAAATACACCTATAAACCCACCCATCAAAGTTCGATTCCGATTCTGGAGACAGATATTTTCGATCATCTCTTTTTCGTACCATGCGAAATAACTTTTTTCCAAGCATACTTTTGATCATCAGAGGTTAAATTTTCGGATTCAGGGGGTCGAAATACACCTAAAAACCCACCCATTGAAGTCCGATTTTGATTCTGAAAAAAAATATTTTCGATCATCTCTTTTTCGTTCCATGCGAAATAACTTCTTTCCAGGTGTATTTTCGTGTAACAAAGGTTGGATTTTCGGATTCAGTGGGTCGAAATACACCTAGAAACTCACCCATCAAAGTCCGATCTTGATTCTGAAAAAAAATATTTTCGATCATCTCTTTTTCGTACCATGCGAAATAATTTTTTTCCAAGCATATTTTTGGTCATACGAGGTCAGATTTTTGGATTCAGCGGGTCGAAATACCCCTAGAAACTCACCCATTAAAGTCCGATCTCGATTCTGAAAAAAAATATTTTCGATCATCTCTTGTTCGTACCATGCGAAATAACTTCTTTCCAGGTGTATTTTCGCGTAACAAAGGTTGGATTTTTGGATTCAGCGGGTCAAAATACACCTATAAACCCACCCATCAAAGTTCGATTCCGATTCTGAAAAAAAATATTTTCGATCATCTCTTTTTCGTACCATGCGAAATAACTTTTTTCCAAGCATATTTTTGGTCATCAGAGGTTGGATTTTCGGATTCAGGGGGTCGAAATACACCTAGAAACTCACCCATTGAAGTCCGATTTTGATTCTGAAGAAAAATATTTTCGATCATCTCTTTTTCGTACCATGCGAAATAACTTCTTTCCAGGTGTATTTTCGTGTAACAAAGCTTGGATCTTTGGATTGAGCGGGTCAAGATACACCTATAAACCCACCCTTCAAAGTTCGATTTCGATTCTGGAGACAGATATTTTCGATCATCTCTTTTCCGTACCATGCGGAATAACTTGTTTCCAAGCATATTTTTGGTCATCAAAGGTTGGATTTTCGCATCCAGCGGGTCGAAATACACCTAGAAACTCACCCATCAAAGTCTGATTTTGATTCTGAAAGAAAATATTTTCGATCATCTCTTTTTCGTACCATGCGAAATAACTTTTTTCCAAGCATGTTTTTGGTCACAAGAGGTCGGATTTTTGGATTCAGCGGGTCGAAATACCCCTAGAAACTCACCCATTGAAGTCCGATCTCGATTCTGAAAAAAAATATTTTCGATCATCTCTTTTTCGTACCATGCGGAATAACTTCTTTCCAGGTGTATTTTCGTTTACCAAAGGTTTGATTTTTGGATTCAGCGGGTCAAAATACACCTATAAACCCACCCATCAAAGTTCGATTCCGATTCTGGAGACAGATATTTTCGATCATCTCTTTTTCGTACAATGCGAAATCACTTTTTTCCAAGCATATTTTTGCTCATCAAAGTTCGGATTTTCGGATTCAGCGGGTCGAAATACACCTAGAAACTCACCCATCAAAGTCCGATCTTGATTCTGAAAAAAAATATTTTCGATCATCTCTTTTTCGTACCATTCGAAATAACTTTTTTCCAAGCATATTTTTGGTCATCAGAGGTTGGATTTTCGGATTCAGGGGGTCGAAATACACCTAGAAACTCACCCATTGAAGTCCGATTTTGATTCTGAAAAAAAATATTTTCGATCATCTCTTTTTCGTTCCATGCGGAATAACTTCTTTCCAGGTGTATTTTCGTGTAACAAAGGTTGAATTTTCGGATTCAGCGGGTCGAAATACACCTAGAAACTCACCCATCAAAGTCCGATCTTGATTCTGAAAAAAAATATTTTCGATCATCTCTTTTTCGTACCATGCGAAATAATTTTTTTCCAAGCATATTTTTGGTCATACGAGGGCGGATTTTTGGATTCAGCGGGTCGAAATACCCCTAGAAACTCACCCATTAAAGTCCGATCTCGATTCTGAAAAAAAATATTTTCGATCATCTCTTGTTCGTACCATGCGAAATAACTTCTTTTCAGGTGTATTTTCGTGTAACAAAGGTTGGATTTTCGGATTCAGTGGGTCGAAATACACCTAGAAACTCACCCATCAAAGTCCGATCTTGATTCTGAAAAAAAATATTTTCGATCATCTCTTTTTCGTACCATGCGAAATAACTTTTTTCCAAGCATATTTTTGGTCATCAGAGGTTGGATTTTCGGATTCAGGGGGTCGAAATACACCTAGAAACTCACCCATTGAAGTCCGATTTTGATTCTGAAAAAAAATATTTTCGATCATCTCTTTTTCGTACCATGCGAAATAACTTCTTTCCAGGTGTATTTTCGTGTAACAAAGCTTGGATTTTTGGATTGAGCGGGTCAAGATACACCTATAAACCCACCCTTCAAAGTTCGATTTCGATTCTGGAGACAGATATTTTCGATCCTCTCTTTTTCGTACCATGCGAAATAACTTTTTTCCAAGCATATTTTTGGTCATCAAAGGTTGGATTTTCGCATCCAGCGGGTCGAAATACACCTAGAAACTCACCCATCAAAGTCCGATTTTGATTCTGAAAGAAAATATTTTCGATCATCTCTTTTTCGTACCATGCGAAATAACTTTTTTCCAAGCATGTTTTTGGTCACAAGAGGTCGGATTTTTGGATTCAGCGGGTCGAAATACCCCTAGAAACTCACCCATTGAAGTCCGATCTCGATTCTGAAAAAAAATATTTTCGATCATCTCTTTTTCGTACCATGCGGAATAACTTCGTTCCATGTGTATATTCGTTTACCAAAGGTTTGACTTTTGGATTCAGCGGGTCAAAATACACCTATAAACCCACCCATCAAAGTTCGATTCCGATTCTGGAGACAGATATTTTCGATCATCTCTTTTTCGTACAATGCGAAATAACTTTTTTCCAAGCATATTTTTGCTCATCAAAATTCGGATTTTCGGATTCAGCGGGTCGAAATACACCTAGAAACTCACCCATCAAAGTCCGATCTTGATTCTGAAAAAAATATTTTCGATCATCTCTTTTTCGTACCATTCGAAATAACTTTTTTCCGAACATATTTTTGGTCATCAGAGGTTGGATTTTCGGATTCACGGGGTCGAAATACACCTAGAAACTCACCCATTGAAGTCCGATTTTGATTCTGAAAAAAAATATTTTCGATCATCTCTTTTTCGTTCCATGCGGAATAACTTCTTTCCAGGTGTATTTTCGTGTAACAAAGGTTGGATTTTCGGATTCAGCGGGTCGAAATACACCTAGAAACTCACCCATCAAAGTCCGATCTTGATTCTGAAAAAAAATATTTTCGATCATCTCTTTTTCGTACCATGCGAAATAATTTTTTTCCAAGCATATTTTTGGTCATACGAGGGCGGATTTTTGGATTCAGCGGGTCGAAATACCCCTAGAAACTCACCCATTAAAGTCCGATCTCGATTCTGAAAAAAAATATTTTCGATCATCTCTTGTTCGTACCATGCGAAATAACTTCTTTTCAGGTGTATTTTCGTGTAACAAAGGTTGGATTTTCGGATTCAGTGGGTCGAAATACACCTAGAAACTCACCCATCAAAGTCCGATCTTGATTCTGAAAAAAAATATTTTCGATCATCTCTTTTTCGTACCATGCGAAATAATTTTTTTCCAAGCATATTTTTGGTCATACGAGGTCGGATTTTTGGATTCAGCGGGTCGAAATACCCCTAGAAACTCACCCATTAAAGTCCGATCTCGATTCTGAAAAAAAATATTTTCGATCATCTCTTGTTCGTACCATGCGAAGTAACTTCTTTCCAGGTGTATTTTCGCGTAACAAAGGTTGGATTTTTGGATTCAGCGGGTCAAAATACACCTATAAACCCACCCATCAAAGTTCGATTCCGATTCTGAAAAAAAATATTTTCGATCATCTCTTTTTCGTACCATGCGAAATAACTTTTTTCCAAGCATATTTTTGGTCATCAGAGGTTGGATTTTCGGATTCAGGGGGTCGAAATACACCTAGAAACTCACCCATTGAAGTCCGATTTTGATTCTGAAGAAAAATATTTTCGATCATCTCTTTTTCGTACCATGCGAAATAACTTCTTTCCAGGTGTATTTTCGTGTAACAAAGCTTGGATTTTTGGATTGAGCGGGTCAAGATACACCTATAAACCCACCCTTCAAAGTTCGATTTCGATTCTGGAGACAGATATTTTCGATCATCTCTTTTCCGTACCATGCGGAATAACTTTTTTCCAAGCATATTTTTGGTCATCAAAGGTTGGATTTTCGCATCCAGCGGGTCGAAATACACCTAGAAACTCACCCATCAAAGTCCGATTTTGATTCTGAAAGAAAATATTTTCGATCATCTCTTTTTCGTACAATGCGAAATAACTTTTTTCCAAGCATATTTTTGCTCATCAAAATTCGGATTTTCGGATTCAGCGGGTCGAAATACACCTAGAAACTCACCCATCAAAGTCCGATCTTGATTCTGAAAAAAATATTTTCGATCATCTCTTTTTCGTACCATTCGAAATAACTTTTTTCCGAACATATTTTTGGTCATCAGAGGTTGGATTTTCGGATTCACGGGGTCGGAATACACCTAGAAACTCACCCATTGAAGTCCGATTTTGATTCTGAAAAAAAATATTTTCGATCATCTCTTTTTCGTTCCATGCGGAATAACTTCTTTCCAGGTGTATTTTCGTGTAACAAAGGTTGGATTTTCGGATTCAGCGGGTCGAAATACACCTAGAAACTCACCCATCAAAGTCCGATCTTGATTCTGAAAAAAAATATTTTCGATCATCTCTTTTTCGTACCATGCGAAATAATTTTTTTCCAAGCATATTTTTGGTCATACGAGGGCGGATTTTTGGATTTAGCGGGTCGAAATACCCCTAGAAACTCACCCATTAAAGTCCGATCTCGATTCTGAAAAAAAATATTTTCGATCATCTCTTGTTCGTACCATGCGAAATAACTTCTTTTCAGGTGTATTTTCGTGTAACAAAGGTTGGATTTTCGGATTCAGTGGGTCGAAATACACCTAGAAACTCACCCATCAAAGTCCGATCTTGATTCTGAAAAAAAATATTTTCGATCATCTCTTTTTCGTACCATGCGAAATAATTTTTTTCCAAGCATATTTTTGGTCATACGAGGTCGGATTTTTGGATTCAGCGGGTCGAAATACCCCTAGAAACTCACCCATTAAAGTCCGATCTCGATTCTGAAAAAAAATATTTTCGATCATCTCTTGTTCGTACCATGCGAAGTAACTTCTTTCCAGGTGTATTTTCGCGTAACAAAGGTTGGATTTTTGGATTCAGCGGGTCAAAATACACCTATAAACCCACCCATCAAAGTTCGATTCCGATTCTGAAAAAAAATATTTTCGATCATCTCTTTTTCGTACCATGCGAAATAACTTTTTTCCAAGCATATTTTTGGTCATCAGAGGTTGGATTTTCGGATTCAGGGGGTCGAAATACACCTAGAAACTCACCCATTGAAGTCCGATTTTGATTCTGAAGAAAAATATTTTCGATCATCTCTTTTTCGTACCATGCGAAATAACTTCTTTCCAGGTGTATTTTCGTGTAACAAAGCTTGGATTTTTGGATTGAGCGGGTCAAGATACACCTATAAACCCACCCTTCAAAGTTCGATTTCGATTCTGGAGACAGATATTTTCGATCATCTCTTTTCCGTACCATGCGGAATAACTTTTTTCCAAGCATATTTTTGGTCATCAAAGGTTGGATTTTCGCATCCAGCGGGTCGAAATACACCTAGAAACTCACCCATCAAAGTCCGATTTTGATTCTGAAAGAAAATATTTTCGATCATCTCTTTTTCGTACCATGCGAAATAACTTTTTTCCAAGCATGTTTTTGGTCACAGGAGGTCGGATTTTTGGATTCAGCGGGTCGAAATACCCCTAGAAACTCACCCATTGAAGTCCGATCTCGATTCTGAAAAAAAATATTTTCGATCATCTCTTTTTCGTACCATGCGGAATAACTTCTTTCCAGGTGTATTTTCGTTTACCAAAGGTTTGATTTTTGGATTCAGCGGGTCAAAATACACCTATAAACCCACCCATCAAAGTTCGATTCCGATTCTGGAGACAGATATTTTCGATCATCTCTTTTTCGTACAATGCGAAATCACTTTTTTCCAAGCATATTTTTGCTCATCAAAGTTCGGATTTTCGGATTCAGCGGGTCGAAATACACCTAGAAACTCACCCATCAAAGTCCGATCTTGATTCTGAAAAAAAATATTTTCGATCATCTCTTTTTCGTACCATTCGAAATAACTTTTTTCCAAGCATATTTTTGGTCATCAGAGGTTGGATTTTCGGATTCAGGGGGTCGAAATACACCTAGAAACTCACCCATTGAAGTCCGATTTTGATTCTGAAAAAAAATATTTTCGATCATCTCTTTTTCGTTCCATGCGGAATAACTTCTTTCCAGGTGTATTTTCGTGTAACAAAGGTTGAATTTTCGGATTCAGCGGGTCGAAATACACCTAGAAACTCACCCATCACGGTCCGATCTTGATTCTGAAAAAAAATATTTTCGATCATCTCTTTTTCGTACCATGCGAAATAATTTTTTTCCAAGCATATTTTTGGTCATACGAGGGCGGATTTTTGGATTCAGCGGGTCGAAATACCCCTAGAAACTCACCCATTAAAGTCCGATCTCGATTCTGAAAAAAAATATTTTCGATCATCTCTTGTTCGTACCATGCGAAATAACTTCTTTTCAGGTGTATTTTCGCGTAACGAAGGTTGGATTTTTGGATTCAGCGGGTCAAAATACACCTATAAACCCACCCATCAAAGTCCGATCTTGATTCTGAAAAAAAATATTTTCGATCATCTCTTTTTCGTACCATGCGAAATAACTTTTTTCCAAGCATATTTTTGGTCATCAGAGGTTGGATTTTCGGATTCAGGGGGTCGAAATACACCTAGAAACTCACCCATTACAGTCCGATTTCGATTCTGAAAAAAAATATTTTCGATCATCTCTTTTTCGTACCATGCGAAATAACTTCTTTCCAGGTGTATTTTTGTGTAACAAAGGTTGGATTTTCGGATTCAGCGGGTCGAAATACACCTAGAAACTCACCCATCAAAGTCCGATTGTAATTCTGAAAGAAAATATTTTCGATCATCTCTTTTTCGTACCATGCGAAATAACTTTTTTCCAAGCATGTTTTTGGTCACAAGAGTTCGGATTTTTGGATCCAGCGGGTCGAAATACCCCTAGAAATTCACCCATTAAAGTCCGATCTCGATTCTGAAAGAAAATATTTTCGATCATCTCTTTTTCGTACCATGCGGAATAACTTCTTTCCAGGTGTATTTTCGTTTGACAAAGGTTTGATTTTTGGATTCAGCGGGTCAAAATACACCTATAAACCCACCCATCAAAGTTCGATTCCGATTCTGGAGACAGATATTTTCGATCATCTCTTTTTCGTACCATGCGAAATAACTTTTTTCCAAGCATACTTTTGATCATCAGAGGTTAAATTTTCGGATTCAGGGGGTCGAAATACACCTAAAAACCCACCCATTGAAGTCCGATTTTGATTCTGAAAAAAAATATTTTCGATCATCTCTTTTTCGTTCCATGCGAAATAACTTCTTTCCAGGTGTATTTTCGTGTAACAAAGGTTGGATTTTCGGATTCAGTGGGTCGAAATACACCTAGAAACTCACCCATCAAAGTCCGATCTTGATTCTGAAAAAAAATATTTTCGATCATCTCTTTTTCGTACCATGCGAAATAATTTTTTTCCAAGCATATTTTTGGTCATACGAGGTCAGATTTTTGGATTCAGCGGGTCGAAATACCCCTAGAAACTCACCCATTAAAGTCCGATCTCGATTCTGAAAAAAAATATTTTCGATCATCTCTTGTTCGTACCATGCGAAATAACTTCTTTCCAGGTGTATTTTCGCGTAACAAAGGTTGGATTTTTGGATTCAGCGGGTCAAAATACACCTATAAACCCACCCATCAGAGTTCGATTCCGATTCTGAAAAAAAATATTTTCGATCATCTCTTTTTCGTACCATGCGAAATAACTTTTTTCCAAGCATATTTTTGGTCATCAGAGGTTGGATTTTCGGATTCAGGGGGTCGAAATACACCTAGAAACTCACCCATTGAAGTCCGATTTTGATTCTGAAGAAAAATATTTTCGATCATCTCTTTTTCGTACCATGCGAAATAACTTCTTTCCAGGTGTATTTTCGTGTAACAAAGCTTGGATTTTTGGATTGAGCGGGTCAAGATACACCTATAAACCCACCCTTCAAAGTTCGATTTCGATTCTGGAGACAGATATTTTCGATCATCTCTTTTCCGTACCATGCGGAATAACTTTTTTCCAAGCATATTTTTGGTCATCAAAGGTTGGATTTTCGCATCCAGCGGGTCGAAATACACCTAGAAACTCACCCATCAAAGTCCGATTTTGATTCTGAAAGAAAATATTTTCGATCATCTCTTTTTCGTACAATGCGAAATAACTTTTTTCCAAGCATATTTTTGCTCATCAAAATTCGGATTTTCGGATTCAGCGGGTCGAAATACACCTAGAAACTCACCCATCAAAGTCCGATCTTGATTCTGAAAAAAATATTTTCGATCATCTCTTTTTCGTACCATTCGAAATAACTTTTTTCCGAACATATTTTTGGTCATCAGAGGTTGGATTTTCGGATTCACGGGGTCGGAATACACCTAGAAACTCACCCATTGAAGTCCGATTTTGATTCTGAAAAAAAATATTTTCGATCATCTCTTTTTCGTTCCATGCGGAATAACTTCTTTCCAGGTGTATTTTCGTGTAACAAAGGTTGGATTTTCGGATTCAGCGGGTCGAAATACACCTAGAAACTCACCCATCAAAGTCCGATCTTGATTCTGAAAAAAAATATTTTCGATCATCTCTTTTTCGTACCATGCGAAATAATTTTTTTCCAAGCATATTTTTGGTCATACGAGGGCGGATTTTTGGATTCAGCGGGTCGAAATACCCCTAGAAACTCACCCATTAAAGTCCGATCTCGATTCTGAAAAAAAATATTTTCGATCATCTCTTGTTCGTACCATGCGAAATAACTTCTTTTCAGGTGTATTTTCGTGTAACAAAGGTTGGATTTTCGGATTCAGTGGGTCGAAATACACCTAGAAACTCACCCATCAAAGTCCGATCTTGATTCTGAAAAAAAATATTTTCGATCATCTCTTTTTCGTACCATGCGAAATAATTTTTTTCCAAGCATATTTTTGGTCATACGAGGTCGGATTTTTGGATTCAGCGGGTCGAAATACCCCTAGAAACTCACCCATTAAAGTCCGATCTCGATTCTGAAAAAAAATATTTTCGATCATCTCTTGTTCGTACCATGCGAAGTAACTTCTTTCCAGGTGTATTTTCGCGTAACAAAGGTTGGATTTTTGGATTCAGCGGGTCAAAATACACCTATAAACCCACCCATCAAAGTTCGATTCCGATTCTGAAAAAAAATATTTTCGATCATCTCTTTTTCGTACCATGCGAAATAACTTTTTTCCAAGCATATTTTTGGTCATCGGAGGTTGGATTTTCGGATTCAGGGGGTCGAAATACACCTAGAAACTCACCCATTGAAGTCCGATTTTGATTCTGAAGAAAAATATTTTCGATCATCTCTTTTTCGTACCATGCGAAATAACTTCTTTCCAGGTGTATTTTCGTGTAACAAAGCTTGGATTTTTGGATTGAGCGGGTCAAGATACACCTATAAACCCACCCTTCAAAGTTCGATTTCGATTCTGGAGACAGATATTTTCGATCATCTCTTTTCCGTACCATGCGGAATAACTTTTTTCCAAGCATATTTTTGGTCATCAAAGGTTGGATTTTCGCATCCAGCGGGTCGAAATACACCTAGAAACTCACCCATCAAAGTCCGATTTTGATTCTGAAAGAAAATATTTTCGATCATCTCTTTTTCGTACCATGCGAAATAACTTTTTTCCAAGCATGTTTTTGGTCACAAGAGGTCGGATTTTTGGATTCAGCGGGTCGAAATACCCCTAGAAACTCACCCATTGAAGTCCGATCTCGATTCTGAAAAAAAATATTTTCGATCATCTCTTTTTCGTACCATGCGGAATAACTTCTTTCCAGGTGTATTTTCGTTTACCAAAGGTTTGATTTTTGGATTCAGCGGGTCAAAATACACCTATAAACCCACCCATCAAAGTTCGATTCCGATTCTGGAGACAGATATTTTCGATCATCTCTTTTTCGTACAATGCGAAATCACTTTTTTCCAAGCATATTTTTGCTCATCAAAGTTCGGATTTTCGGATTCAGCGGGTCGAAATACACCTAGAAACTCACCCATCAAAGTCCGATCTTGATTCTGAAAAAAAATATTTTCGATCATCTCTTTTTCGTACCATTCGAAATAACTTTTTTCCAAGCATATTTTTGGTCATCAGAGGTTGGATTTTCGGATTCAGGGGGTCGAAATACACCTAGAAACTCACCCATTGAAGTCCGATTTTGATTCTGAAAAAAAATATTTTCGATCATCTCTTTTTCGTTCCATGCGGAATAACTTCTTTCCAGGTGTATTTTCGTGTAACAAAGGTTGAATTTTCGGATTCAGCGGGTCGAAATACACCTAGAAACTCACCCATCACGGTCCGATCTTCATTCTGAAAAAAAATATTTTCGATCATCTCTTTTTCGTACCATGCGAAATAATTTTTTTCCAAGCATATTTTTGGTCATACGAGGGCGGATTTTTGGATTCAGCGGGTCGAAATACCCCTAGAAACTCACCCATTAAAGTCCGATCTCGATTCTGAAAAAAAATATTTTCGATCATCTCTTGTTCGTACCATGCGAAATAACTTCTTTTCAGGTGTATTTTCGCGTAACGAAGGTTGGATTTTTGGATTCAGCGGGTCAAAATACACCTATAAACCCACCCATCAAAGTCCGATCTTGATTCTGAAAAAAAATATTTTCGATCATCTCTTTTTCGTACCATGCGAAATAACTTTTTTCCAAGCATATTTTTGGTCATCAGAGGTTGGATTTTCGGATTCAGGGGGTCGAAATACACCTAGAAACTCACCCATTACAGTCCGATTTCGATTCTGAAAAAAAATATTTTCGATCATCTCTTTTTCGTACCATGCGAAATAACTTCTTTCCAGGTGTATTTTTGTGTAACAAAGGTTGGATTTTCGGATTCAGCGGGTCGAAATACACCTAGAAACTCACCCATCAAAGTCCGATTGTAATTCTGAAAGAAAATATTTTCGATCATCTCTTTTTCGTACCATGCGAAATAACTTTTTTCCAAGCATGTTTTTGGTCACAAGAGTTCGGATTTTTGGATTCAGCGGGTCGAAATACCCCTAGAAATTCACCCATTAAAGTCCGATCTCGATTCTGAAAGAAAATATTTTCGATCATCTCTTTTTCGTACCATGCGGAATAACTTCTTTCCAGGTGTATTTTCGTTTGACAAAGGTTTGATTTTTGGATTCAGCGGGTCAAAATACACCTATAAACCCACCCATCAAAGTTCGATTCCGATTCTGGAGACAGATATTTTCGATCATCTCTTTTTCGTACCATGCGAAATAACTTTTTTCCAAGCATACTTTTGATCATCAGAGGTTAAATTTTCGGATTCAGGGGGTCGAAATACACCTAAAAACCCACCCATTGAAGTCCGATTTTGATTCTGAAAAAAAATATTTTCGATCATCTCTTTTTCGTTCCATGCGAAATAACTTCTTTCCAGGTGTATTTTCGTGTAACAAAGGTTGGATTTTCGGATTCAGTGGGTCGAAATACACCTAGAAACTCACCCATCAAAGTCCGATCTTGATTCTGAAAAAAAATATTTTCGATCATCTCTTTTTCGTACCATGCGAAATAATTTTTTTCCAAGCATATTTTTGGTCATACGAGGTCAGATTTTTGGATTCAGCGGGTCGAAATACCCCTAGAAACTCACCCATTAAAGTCCGATCTCGATTCTGAAAAAAAATATTTTCGATCATCTCTTGTTCGTACCATGCGAAATAACTTCTTTCCAGGTGTATTTTCGCGTAACAAAGGTTGGATTTTTGGATTTAGCGGGTCAAAATACACCTATAAACCCACCCATCAAAGTTCGATTCCGATTCTGAAAAAAAATATTTTCGATCATCTCTTTTTCGTACCATGCGAAATAACTTTTTTCCAAGCATATTTTTGGTCATCAGAGGTTGGATTTTCGGATTCAGGGGGTCGACATACACCTAGAAACTCACCCATTGAAGTCCGATTTTGATTCTGAAGAAAAATATTTTCGATCATCTCTTTTTCGTACCATGCGAAATAACTTCTTTCCAGGTGTATTTTCGTGTAACAAAGCTTGGATTTTTGGATTGAGCGGGTCAAGATACACCTATAAACCCACCCTTCAAAGTTCGATTTCGATTCTGGAGACAGATATTTTCGATCATCTCTTTTCCGTACCATGCGGAATAACTTGTTTCCAAGCATATTTTTGGTCATCAAAGGTTGGATTTTCGCATCCAGCGGGTCGAAATACACCTAGAAACTCACCCATCAAAGTCTGATTTTGATTCTGAAAGAAAATATTTTCGATCATCTCTTTTTCGTACCATGCGAAATAACTTTTTTCCAAGCATGTTTTTGGTCACAAGAGGTCGGATTTTTGGATTCAGCGGGTCGAAATACCCCTAGAAACTCACCCATTGAAGTCCGATCTCGATTCTGAAAAAAAATATTTTCGATCATCTCTTTTTCGTACCATGCGGAATAACTTCTTTCCAGGTGTATTTTCGTTCACCAAAGGTTTGATTTTTGGATTCAGCGGGTCAAAATACACCTATAAACCCACCCATCAAAGTTCGATTCCGATTCTGGAGACAGATATTTTCGATCATCTCTTTTTCGTACAATGCGAAATCACTTTTTTCCAAGCATATTTTTGCTCATCAAAGTTCGGATTTTCGGATTCAGCGGGTCGAAATACACCTAGAAACTCACCCATCAAAGTCCGATCTTGATTCTGAAAAAAAATATTTTCGATCATCTCTTTTTCGTACCATTCGAAATAACTTTTTTCCAAGCATATTTTTGGTCATCAGAGGTTGGATTTTCGGATTCAGGGGGTCGAAATACACCTAGAAACTCACCCATTGAAGTCCGATTTTGATTCTGAAAAAAAATATTTTCGATCATCTCTTTTTCGTTCCATGCGGAATAACTTCTTTCCAGGTGTATTTTCGTGTAACAAAGGTTGAATTTTCGGATTCAGCGGGTCGAAATACACCTAGAAACTCACCCATCAAGGTCCGATCTTGATTCTGAAAAAAAATATTTTCGATCATCTCTTTTTCGTACCATGCGAAATAATTTTTTTCCAAGCATATTTTTGGTCATACGAGGGCGGATTTTTGGATTCAGCGGGTCGAAATACCCCTAGAAATTCACCCATTAAAGTCCGATCTCGATTCTGAAAGAAAATATTTTCGATCATCTCTTTTTCGTACCATGCGGAATAACTTCTTTCCAGGTGTATTTTCGTTTGACAAAGGTTTGATTTTTGGATTCAGCGGGTCAAAATACACCTATAAACCCACCCATCAAAGTTCGATTCCGATTCTGGAGACAGATATTTTCGATCATCTCTTTTTCGTACCATGCGAAATAACTTTTTTCCAAGCATACTTTTGATCATCAGAGGTTAAATTTTCGGATTCAGGGGGTCGAAATACACCTAAAAACCCACCCATTGAAGTCCGATTTTGATTCTGAAAAAAAATATTTTCGATCATCTCTTTTTCGTTCCATGCGAAATAACTTCTTTCCAGGTGTATTTTCGTGTAACAAAGGTTGGATTTTCGGATTCAGTGGGTCGAAATACACCTAGAAACTCACCCATCAAAGTCCGATCTTGATTCTGAAAAAAAATATTTTCGATCATCTCTTTTTCGTACCATGCGAAATAATTTTTTTCCAAGCATATTTTTGGTCATACGAGGTCGGATTTTTGGATTCAGCGGGTCGAAATACCCCTAGAAACTCACCCATTAAAGTCCGATCTCGATTCTGAAAAAAAATATTTTCGATCATCTCTTGTTCGTACCATGCGAAATAACTTCTTTCCAGGTGTATTTTCGCGTAACAAAGGTTGGATTTTTGGATTCAGCGGGTCAAAATACACCTATAAACCCACCCATCAAAGTTCGATTCCGATTCTGAAAAAAAATATTTTCGATCATCTCTTTTTCGTACCATGCGAAATAACTTTTTTCCAAGCATATTTTTGGTCATCAGAGGTTGGATTTTCGGATTCAGGGGGTCGAAATACACCTAGAAACTCACCCATTGAAGTCCGATTTTGATTCTGAAGAAAAATATTTTCGATCATCTCTTTTTCGTACCATGCGAAATAACTTCTTTCCAGGTGTATTTTCGTGTAACAAAGCTTGGATTTTTGGATTGAGCGGGTCAAGATACACCTATAAACCCACCCTTCAAAGTTCGATTTCGATTCTGGAGACAGATATTTTCGATCATCTCTTTTCCGTACCATGCGGAATAACTTTTTTCCAAGCAGATTTTTGGTCATCAAAGGTTGGATTTTCGCATCCAGCGGGTCGAAATACACCTAGAAACTCACCCATCAAAGTCCGATTTTGATTCTGAAAGAAAATATTTTCGATCATCTCTTTTTCGTACCATGCGGATTAACTTTTTTCCAAGCATGTTTTTGGTCACAAGAGGTCGGATTTTTGGATTCAGCGGGTCGGAATACCCCTAGAAACTCACCCATTGAAGTCCGATCTCGATTCTGAAAAAAAATATTTTCGATCATCTCTTTTTCGTACCATGCGGAATAACTTCTTTTCAGGTGTATTTTCGTTTACCAAAGGTTTGATTTTTGGATTCAGCGGGTCAAAATACACCTATAAACCCACCCATCAAAGTTCGATTCCGATTCTGGAGACGGATATTTTCGATCATCTCTTTATCGTACAATGCGAAATCACTTTTTTCCAAGCATATTTTTGCTCATCAAAGTTCGGATTTTCGGATTCAGCGGGTCGAAATACACCTAGAAACTCACCCATCAAAGTCCGATCTTGATTCTGAAAAAAAATATTTTCGATCATCTCTTTTTCGTACCATTCGAAATAACTTTTTTCCAAGCATATTTTTGGTCATCAGAGGTTGGATTTTCGGATTCAGGGGGTCGAAATACACCTAGAAACTCACCCATTGAAGTCCGATTTTGATTCTGAAAAAAAATATTTTCGATCATCTCTTTTTCGTTCCATGCGGAATAACTTCTTTCCAGGTGTATTTTCGTGTAACAAAGGTTGAATTTTCGGATTCAGCGGGTCGAAATACACCTAGAAACTCACCCATCAAGGTCCGATCTTGATTCTGAAAAAAAATATTTTCGATCATCTCTTTTTCGTACCATGCGAAATAATTTTTTTCCAAGCATATTTTTGGTCATACGAGGGCGGATTTTTGGATTCAGCGGGTCGAAATACCCCTAGAAACTCACCCATTAAAGTCCGATCTCGATTCTGAAAAAAAATATTTTCGATCATCTCTTGTTCGTACCATGCGAAATAACTTCTTTTCAGGTGTATTTTCGCGTAACGAAGGTTGGATTTTTGGATTCAGCGGGTCAAAATACACCTATAAACCCACCCATCAAAGTCCGATCTTGATTCTGAAAAAAAATATTTTCGATCATCTCTTTTTCGTACCATGCGAAATAACTTTTTTCCAAGCATATTTTTGGTCATCAGAGGTTGGATTTTCGGATTCAGGGGGTCGAAATACACCTAGAAACTCACCCATTACAGTCCGATTTCGATTCTGAAAAAAAATATTTTCGATCATCTCTTTTTCGTACCATGCGAAATAACTTCTTTCCAGGTGTATTTTCGTGTAACAAAGGTTGGATTTTCGGATTCAGCGGGTCGAAATACACCTAGAAACTCACCCATCAAAGTCCGATTGTAATTCTGAAAGAAAATATTTTCGATCATCTCTTTTTCGTACCATGCGAAATAACTTTTTTCCAAGCATGTTTTTCGTCACAAGAGTTCGGATTTTTGGATTCAGCGGGTCGAAATACCCCTAGAAATTCACCCATTAAAGTCCGATCTCGATTCTGAAAGAAAATATTTTCGATCATCTCTTTTTCGTACCATGCGGAATAACTTCTTTCCAGGTGTATTTTCGTTTGACAAAGGTTTGATTTTTGGATTCAGCGGGTCAAAATACACCTATAAACCCACCCATCAAAGTTCGATTCCGATTCTGGAGACAGATATTTTCGATCATCTCTTTTTCGTACCATGCGAAATAACTTTTTTCCAAGCATACTTTTGATCATCAGAGGTTAAATTTTCGGATTCAGGGGGTCGAAATACACCTAAAAACCCACCCATTGAAGTCCGATTTTGATTCTGAAAAAAAATATTTTCGATCATCTCTTTTTCGTTCCATGCGAAATAACTTCTTTCCAGGTGTATTTTCGTGTAACAAAGGTTGGATTTTCGGATTCAGTGGGTCGAAATACACCTAGAAACTCACCCATCAAAGTCCGATCTTGATTCTGAGAAAAAATATTTTCGATCATCTCTTTTTCGTACCATGCGAAATAATTTTTTTCCAAGCATATTTTTGGTCATACGAGGTCGGATTTTTGGATTCAGCGGGTCGAAATACCCCTAGAAACTCACCCATTAAAGTCCGATCTCGATTCTGAAAAAAAATATTTTCGATCATCTCTTGTTCGTACCATGCGAAATAACTTCTTTCCAGGTGTATTTTCGCGTAACAAAGGTTGGATTTTTGGATTCAGCGGGTCAAAATACACCTATAAACCCACCCATCAAAGTTCGATTCCGATTCTGAAAAAAAATATTTTCGATCATCTCTTTTTCGTACCATGCGAAATAACTTTTTTCCAAGCATATTTTTGGTCATCAGAGGTTGGATTTTCGGATTCAGGGGGTCGAAATACACCTAGAAACTCACCCATTGAAGTCCGATTTTGATTCTGAAGAAAAATATTTTCGATCATCTCTTTTTCGTACCATGCGAAATATCTTCTTTCCAGGTGTATTTTCGTGTAACAAAGCTTGGATTTTTGGATTGAGCGGGTCAAGATACACCTATAAACCCACCCTTCAAAGTTCGATTTCGATTCTGGAGACAGATATTTTCGATCATCTCTTTTTCGTACCATGCGAAATAACTTTTTTCCAAGCATGTTTTTGGTCACAAGAGGTCGGATTTTTGGATTCAGCGGGTCGAAATACCCCTAGAAACTCACCCATTGAAGTCCGATCTCGATTCTGAAAAAAAATATTTTCGATCATCTCTTTTTCGTACCATGCGGAATAACTTCTTTCCAGGTGTATTTTCGTTTACCAAAGGTTTGATTTTTGGATTCAGCGGGTCAAAATACACCTATAAACCCACCCATCAAAGTCCGATCTTGATTCTGAAAAAAAAAATTTTCGATCATCTCTTTTTCGTACCATGCGAAATAACTTTTTTCCGAGCATATTTTTGGTCATCAAAGGTTGGATTTTCGCATCCAGCGGGTCGAAATACACCTAGAAACTCACCCATCAAAGTCCGATTTTGATTCTGAGAGAAAATATTGCCGATCATCTCTTTTTCGTACCATGCGAAATAACTTTTTTCCAAGCATGTTTTTGGTCACAAGAGGTCGGATTTTTGGATTCAGCGGGTCGAAATACCCCTAGAAACTCACCCATTGAAGTCCGATTTCGATTCTGAAAAAAAATATTTTCGATCATCTCTTTTTCGTACCATGCGGAATAACTTCTTTCCAGGTGTATTTTCGTTTACCAAAGGTTTGATTTTTGGATTCAGCGGGTCAAAATACACCTATAAACCCACCCATCAAAGTTCGATTCCGATTCTGGAGACAGATATTTTCGATCATCTCTTTTTCGTACAATGCGAAATCACTTTTTTCCAAGCATATTTTTGCTCATCAAAGTTCGGATTTTCGGATTCAGCGGGTCGAAATACACCTAGAAACTCACCCATCAAAGTCCGATCTTGATTCTGACAAAAAATATTTTCGATCATCTCTTTTTCGTACCATTCGAAATAACTTTTTTCCAAGCATATTTTTGGTCATCAGAGGCTGGATTTTCGGATTCAGGGGGTCATAATACACCTAGAAACTCACCCATCAAAGTCCGATCTCGATTCTGAAAAAAAATATTTTCGATCATCTCTTGTTCGTACCATGCGAAATAACTTCTTTTCAGGTGTATTTTCGCGTAACAAAGGTTGGATTTTTGGATTCAGCGGGTCAAAATACACCTATAAACCCACCCATCAAAGTCCGATCTTGATTCTGAAAAAAAATATTTTCGATCATCTCTTTTTCGTACCATGCGAAATAACTTTTTTCCAAGCATATTTTTGATCATCAGAGGTTGGATTTTCGGATTCAGGGGGTCGAAATACACCTAGAAACTCACCCATTACAGTCCGATTTTGATTCTGAAAAAAAATATTTTCGATCATCTCTTTTTCGTACCATGCGAAATAACTTCTTTCCAGGTGTATTTTCGTGTAACAAAGGTTGGATTTTCGGATTCAGCGGGTCGAAATACACCTAGAAACTCACCCATCAAAGTCCGATTGTAATTCTGAAAGAAAATATTTTCGATCATCTCTTTTTCGTACCATGCGAAATAACTTTTTTCCAAGCATGTTTTTGGTCACAAGAGTTCGGATTTTTGGATTCAGCGGGTCGAAATACCCCGAGAAACTCACCCATTAAAGTCCGATCTCGATTCTGAAAGAAAATATTTTCGATCATCTCTTTTTCGTACCATGCGGAATAACTTCTTTCCAGGTGTATTTTCGTTTGACAAAGGTTTGATTTTTGGATTCAGCGGGTCAAAATACACCTATAAACCGACCCATCATAGTTCGATTCCGATTCTGGAGACAGATATTTTCGATCATCTCTTTTTCGTACCATGCGAAATAACTTTTTTCCATGCATATTTTTGCTCATCAAAGTTCGGATTTTCGGATTCAGCGGGTCGAAATACACCTAGAAACTCACCCATCAAAGTCCGATCTTGATTCTGAAAAAAAATATTTTCGATCATCTCTTTTTCGTACCATTCGTAATAACTTTTTTCCAAGCATATTTTTGGTCATCAGAGGTTAAATTTTCGGATTCAGGGGGTCGAAATACACCTAAAAACTCACCCATTGAAGTCCGATTTTGATTCTGAAAAAAAATATTTTCGATCATCTCTTCTTCGTTCCATGCGAAATAACTTCTTTCCAGGTGTATTTTCGTGTAACAAAGGTTGGATTTTCGGATTCAGTGGGTCGAAATACACCTAGAAACTCACTCATCAAAGTCCGATCTTGATTCTGAAAAAAAATATTTTCGATCATCTCTTTTTCGTACCATGCGGAATAATTTTTTTCCAAGCATATTTTTGGTCATACGAGGTCGGATTTTTGGATTCAGCGGGTCGAAATACCCCTAGAAACTCACCCATTAAAGTCCGATCTCGATTCTGAAAAAAAATATTTTCGATCATCTCTTGTTCGTACCATGCGAAATAACTTCTTTCCAGGTGTATTTTCGCGTAACGAAGGTTGGATTTTTGGATTCAGCGGGTCAAAATACACCTATAAACCCACCCATCAACGTTCGATTCCGATTCTGGAGACAGATATTTTCGATCATCTCTTTTTCGTACCATGCGAAATAACTTTTTTCCATGCATATTTTTGCTCATCAAAGTTCGGATTTTCCGATTCAGCGGGTCGAAATACACCTAGAAACTCACCCATCAAAGTCCGATCTTGATTCTGAAAAAAAATATTTTCGATCATCTCTTTTTCGTACCATTCGAAATAACTTTTTTCCAAGCATATTTTTGGTCATCAGAGGTTAAATTTTCGGATTCAGGGGGTCGAAATACACCTAAAAACTCACCCATTGAAGTCCGATTTTGATTCTGAAAAAAAATATTTTCGATCATCTCTTTTTCGTTCCATGCGAAATAACTTCTTTCCAGGTGTATTTTCGTGTAACAAAGGTTGGATTTTCGGATTCAGTGGGTCGAAATACACCTAGAAACTCACCCATCAAAGTCCGATCTTGATTCTGAAAAAAAATATTTTCGATCATCTCTTTTTCGTACCATGCGAAATAATTTTTTTCCAAGCATATTTTTGGTCATACGAGGTCGGATTTTTGGATTCAGCGGGTCGAAATACCCCTAGAAACTCACCCATTAAAGTCCGATCTCGATTCTGAAAAAAAATATTTTCGATCATCTCTTGTTCGTACCATGCGAAATAACTTCTTTCCAGGTGTATTTTCGCGTAACAAAGGTTGGATTTTTGGATTCAGCGGGTCAAAATACACCTATAAACCCACCCATCAAAGTCCGATCTTGATTCTGAAAAAAAATATTTTCGATCATCTCTTTTTCGTACCATGCGAAATAACTTTTTTCCAAGCATATTTTTGGTCATCAGAGGTTGGATTTTCGGATTCAGGGGGTCGAAATACACCTAGAAACTCACCCATTGAAGTCCGATTTTGATTCTGAAGAAAAATATTTTCGATCATCTCTTTTTCGTACCATGCGAAATAACTTCTTTCCAGGTGTATTTTCGTGTAACAAACCTTGGATTTTTGGATTGAGCGGGTCAAGATACACCTATAAACCCACCCTTCAAAGTTCGATTTCGATTCTGGAGACAGATATTTTCGATCATCTCTTTTTCGTACCATGCGAAATAACTTTTTTCCAAGCATGTTTTTGGTCACAAGAGGTCGGATTTTTGGATTCAGCGGGTCGAAATACCCCTAGAAACTCACCCATTGAAGTCCGATTTTGATTCTCAAAAAAAATATTTTCGATCATCTCTTTTTCGTTCCATGCGGAATAACTTCTTTCCAGGTGTATTTTCGTTTACCAAAGGTTTGATTTTTGGATTCAGCGGGTCAAAATACACCTATAAACCCACCCATCAAAGTTCGATTCCGATTCTGGAGACAGATATTTTCGATCATCTCTTTTTCGTACAATGCGAAATCACTTTTTTCCAAGCATATTTTTGCTCATCAAAGTTCGGATTTTCGGATTCAGCGGGTCGAAATACACCTAGAAACTCACCCATCAAAGTCCGATCTTGATTCTGAAAAAAAATATTTTCGATCATCTCTTTTTCGTACCATTCGAAATAACTTTTTTCCAAGCATATTTTTGGTCATCAGAGGTTGGATTTTCGGATTCGGGGGGTCGAAATACACCTAGAAACTCACCCATTGAAGTCCGATTTTGATTCTGAAAAAAAATATTTTCGATCATCTCTTCTTCGTTCCATGCGGAATAACTTCTTTCCAGGTGTATTTTCCTGTAACAAGGGTTGGATTTACGGATTCAGCGGGTCGAAATACACCTAGAAACTCACCCATCAAAGTCCGATCTTGATTCTGAAAAAAAATATTTTCGATCATCTCTTTTTCGTACCATGCGAAATAATTTTTTTCCAAGCATATTTTTGGTCATACGAGGGCGGATTTTTGGATTCAGCGGGTCGAAATACCCCTAGAAACTCACCCATTAAAGTCCGATCTCGATTCTGAAAAAAAATATTTTCGATCATCTCTTGTTCGTACCATGCGAAATAACTTCTTTTCAGGTGTATTTTCGCGTAACAAAGGTTGGATTTTTGGATTCAGCGGGTCAAAATACACCTATAAACCCACCCATCAAAGTCCGATCTTGATTCTGAAAAAAAATATTTTCGATCATCTCTTTTTCGTACCATGCGAAATAACTTTTTTCCAAGCATATTTTTGGTCATCAGAGGTTGGATTTTCGGATTCAGGGGGTCGAAATACACCTAGAAACTCACCCATTACAGTCCGATTTTGATTCTGAAAAAAAATATTTTCGATCATCTCTTTTTCGTACCATGCGAAATAACTTCTTTCCAGGTGTATTTTCGTGTAACAAAGGTTGGATTTTCGGATTCAGCGGGTCGAATTACACCTAGAAACTCACCCATCAAAGTCCGATTGTAATTCTGAAAGAAAATATTTTCGATCATCTCTTTTTCGTATCATGCGAAATAACTTTTTTCCAAGCATGTTTTTGGTCACAAGAGTTCGGATTTTTGGATTCAGCGGGTCGAAATACCCCGAGAAACTCACCCATTAAAGTCCGATCTCGATTCTGAAAGAAAATATTTTCGATCATCTCTTTTTCGTACCATGCGGAATAACTTCTTTCCAGGTGTATTTTCGTTTGACAAAGGTTTGATTTTTGGATTCAGCGGGTCAAAATACACCTATAAACCCACCCATCAAAGTTCGATTCCGATTCTGGAGACAGATATTTTCGATCATCTCTTTTTCGTACCATGCGAAATAACTTTTTTCCATGCATATTTTTGCTCATCAAAGTTCGGATTTTCGGATTCAGCGGGTCGAAATACACCTAGAAACTCACCCATCAAAGTCCGATCTTGATTCTGAAAAAAAATATTTTCGATCATCTCTTTTTCGTACCATTCGTAATAACTTTTTTCCAAGCATATTTTTGGTCATCAGAGGTTAAATTTTCGGATTCAGGGGGTCGAAATACACCTAAAAACTCACCCATTGAAGTCCGACTTTGATTCTGAACAAAAATATTTTCGATCATCTCTTTTTCGTTCCATGCGAAATAACTTCTTTCCAGGTGTATTTTCGTGTAACAAAGGTTGGATTTTCGGATTCAGTGGGTCGAAATACACCTAGAAATTCACCCATCAAAGTCCGATCTTGATTCTGAAAAAAAATATTTTCGATCATCTCTTTTTCGTACCATGCGGAATAATTTTTTTCCAAGCATATTTTTGGTCATACGAGGTCGGATTTTTGGATTCAGCGGGTCGAAATACCCCTAGAAACTCGACCATTAAAGTCCGATCTCGATTCTGAAAAAAAATATTTTCGATCATCTCTTGTTCGTACCATGCGAAATAACTTCTTTCCAGGTGTATTTTCGCGTAACAAAGGTTGGATTTTTGGATTCAGCGGGTCAAAATACACCTATAAACCCACCCATCAAAGTCCGATCTTGATTCTGAAAAAAAATATTTTCGATCATCTCTTTTTCGTACCATGCGAAATAACTTTTTTCCAAGCATATTTTTGGTCATCAGAGGTTGGATTTTCGGATTCAGGGGGTCGAAATACACCTAGAAACTCACCCATTGAAGTCCGATTTTGATTCTGAAAAAAAATATTTGCGATCATCTCTTTTTCGTACCATGCGAAATAACTTCTTTCCAGGTGTATTTTCGTGTAACAAAGCTTGGATTTTTGGATTGAGCGGGTCAAGATACACCTATAAACCCACCCTTCAAAGTTCGATTTCGATTCTGGAGACAGATATTTTCGATCATCTCTTTTTCGTACCATGCGAAATAACTTTTTCCCAAGCATATTTTTGGTCATCAAAGGTTGGATTTTCGCATCCAGCGGGTCGAAATACACCTAGAAACTCACCCATCAAAGTCCGATTTTGATTCTGAAAGAAAATATTTTCGATCATCTCTTTTTCGTACCATGCGAAATAACTTTTTTCCAAGCATGTTTTTGGTCACAAGAGGTCGGATTTTTGGATTCAGCGGGTCGAAATACCCCTAGAAACTCACCCATTGAAGTCCGATCTCGATTCTGAAAAAAAATATTTTCGATCATCTCTTTTTCGTACCATGCGGAATAACTTCGTTCCAGGTGTATATTCGTTTACCAAAGGTTTGACTTTTGGATTCAGCGGGTCAAAATACACCTATAAACCCACCCATCAAAGTTCGATTCCGATTCTGGAGACAGATATTTTCGATCATCTCTTTTTCGTACAATGCGAAATAACTTTTTTCCAAGCATATTTTTGCTCATCAAAATTCGGATTTTCGGATTCAGCGGGTCGAAATACACCTAGAAACTCACCCATCAAAGTCCGATCTTGATTCTGAAAAAAATATTTTCGATCATCTCTTTTTCGTACCATTCGAAATAACTTTTTTCCGAACATATTTTTGGTCATCAGAGGTTGGATTTTCGGATTCACGGGGTCGAAATACACCTAGAAACTCACCCATTGAAGTCCGATTTTGATTCTGAAAAAAAATATTTTCGATCATCTCTTTTTCGTTCCATGCGGAATAACTTCTTTCCAGGTGTATTTTCGTGTAACAAAGGTTGGATTTTCGGATTCAGCGGGTCGAAATACACCTAGAAACTCACCCATCAAAGTCCGATCTTGATTCTGAAAAAAAATATTTTCGATCATCTCTTTTTCGTACCATGCGAAATAATTTTTTTCCAAGCATATTTTTGGTCATACGAGGGCGGATTTTTGGATTCAGCGGGTCGAAATACCCCTAGAAACTCACCCATTAAAGTCCGATCTCGATTCTGAAAAAAAATATTTTCGATCATCTCTTGTTCGTACCATGCGAAATAACTTCTTTTCAGGTGTATTTTCGCGTAACAAAGGTTGGATTTTTGGATTCAGCGGGTCAAAATACACCTATAAACCCACCCATCAAAGTCCGATCTTGATTCTGAAAAAAAATATTTTCGATCATCTCTTTTTCGTACCATGCGAAATAACTTCTTTCCAGGTGTATTTTCGTGTAACAAAGGTTGGATTTTCGGATTCAGCGGGTCGAAATACACCTAGAAACTCACCCATCAAAGTCCGATTGTAATTCTGAAAGAAAATATTTTCGATCATCTCTTTTTCGTACCATGCGAAATAACTTTTTTCCAAGCATGTTTTTGGTCACAAGAGTTCGGATTTTTGGATTCAGCGGGTCGAAATACCCCTAGAAACTCACCCATTAAAGTCCGATCTCGATTCTGAAAGAAAATATTTTCGATCATCTCTTTTTCGTACCATGCGGAATAACTTCTTTCCAGGTGTTTTTTCGTTTGACAAAGGTTTGATTTTTGGATTCAGCGGGTCAAAATACACCTATAAACCCACCCATCAAAGTTCGATTCCGATTCTGGAGACAGATATTTTCGATCATCTCTTTTTCGTACCATGCGAAATAACTTTTTTCCATGCATATTTTTGCTCATCAAAGTTCGGATTTTCGGATTCAGCGGGTCGAAATACACCTAGAAACTCACCCATCAAAGTCCGATCTTGATTCTGAAAAAAAATATTTTCGATCATCTCTTTTTCGTACCATTCGAAATAACTTTTTTCCAAGCATATTTTTGGTCATCAGAGGTTAAATTTTCGGATTCAGGGGGTCGAAATACACCTAAAAACTCACCCATTGAAGTCCGATTTCGATTCTGAAAAAAAATATTTTCGATCATCTCTTTTTCGTTCCATGCGAAATAACTTCTTTCCAGGTGTATTTTCGTGTAACAAAGGTTGGATTTTCGGATTCAGTGAGTCGAAATACACCTAGAAACTCACCCATCAAAGTCCGATCTTGATTCTGAAAAAAAATATTTTCGATCATCTCTTTTTCGTACCATGCGAAATAATTTTTTGCCAAGCATATTTTTGGTCATACGAGGTCGGATTTTTGGATTCAGCGGGTCGAAATACCCCTAGAAACTCACCCATTAAAGTCCGATCTCGATTCTGAATAAAAATATTTTCGATCATCTCTTGTTCGTACCATGCGAAATAACTTCTTTCCAGGTGTATTTTCGCGTAACAAAGGTTGGATTTTTGGATTCAGCGGGTCAAAATACACCTATAAACCCACCCATCAAAGTCCGATCTTGATTCTGAAAAAAAATATTTTCGATCATCTCTTTTTCGTACCATGCGAAATAACTTTTTTCCAAGCATATTTTTGGTCATCAGAGGTTGGATTTTCGGATTCAGGGGGTCGAAATACACCTAGAAACTCACCCATTGAAGTCCGATTTTGATTCTGAAAAAAAATATTTTCGATCATCTCTTTTTCGTACCATGCGAAATAACTTCTTTTCAGGTGTATTTTCGTGTAACAAAGCTTGGATTTTTGGATTGAGCGGGTCAAGATACACCTATAAACCCACCCTTCAAAGTTCGATTTCGATTCTGGAGACAGATATTTTCGATCATCTCTTTTTCGTACCATGCGAAATAACTTTTTTCCAAGCATATTTTTGGTCATCAAAGGTTGGATTTTCGCATCCAGCGGGTCGAAATACACCTAGAAACTCACCCATCAAAGTCCGAATTTGATTCTGAAAGAAAATATTTTCGATCATCTCTTTTTCGTACCATGCGAAATAACTTTTTTCCAAGCATGTTTTTGGTCACAAGAGGTCGGATTTTTGGATTCAGCGGGTCGAAATACCCCTAGAAACTCACCCATTGAAGTCCGATCTCGATTCTGAAAAAAAATATTTTCGATCATCTCTTTTTCGTACCATGCGGAATAACTTCTTTCCAGGTGTATATTCGTTTACCAAAGGTTTGATTTTTGGATTCAGCGGGTCAAAATACACCTATAAACCCACCCATCAAAGTTCGATTCCGATTCTGGAGACAGATATTTTCGATCATCTCTTTTTCGTACAATGCGAAATAACTTCTTTCCAAGCATATTTTTGCTCATCAAAATTCGGATTTTCGGATTCAGCGGGTCGAAATACACCTAGAAACTCACCCATCAAAGTCCGATCTTGATTCTGAAAAAAAATATTTTCGATCATCTCTTTTTCGTACCATTCGAAATAACTTTTTTCCAAGCATATTTTTGGTCATCAGAGGTTGGATTTTCGGATTCAGGGGGTCGAAATACACCTAGAAACTCACCCATTGAAGTCCGATTTTGATTCTGAAAAAAAATATTTTCGATCATCTCTTTTTCGTTCCATGCGGAATAACTTCTTTCCAGGTGTATTTTCGTGTAACAAAGGTTGGATTTTCGGATTCAGCGGGTCGAAATACACCTAGAAACTCACCCATCAAAGTCCGATCTTGATTCTGAAAAAAAATATTTTCGATCATCTCTTTTTCGTACCATGCGAAATAATTTTTTTCCAAGCATATTTTTGGTCATACGAGGGCGGATTTTTCTATTCAGCGGGTCGAAATACCCCTAGAAACTCACCCATTAAAGTCCGATCTCGATTCTGAAAAAAAATATTTTCGACCATCTCTTGTTCGTACCATGCGAAATAACTTCTTTTCAGGTGTATTTTCGCGTAACAAAGGTTGGATTTTTGGATTCAGCGGGTCAAAATACACCTATAAACCCACCCATCAAAGTCCGATCTTGATTCTGAAAAAAAATATTTTCGATCATCTCTTTTTCGTACCATGCGAAATAACTTTTTTCCAAGCATATTTTTGGTCATCAGAGGTTGGATTTTCGGATTCAGGGGGTCGAAATACACCTAGAAAGTCACCCATTACAGTCCGATTTTGATTCTGAAAAAAAATATTTTCGATCATCTCTTTTTCGTACCATGCGAAATAACTTCTTTCCAGGTGTATTTTCGTGTAACAAAGGTTGGATTTTCGGATTCAGCGGGTCGAAATACACCTAGAAACTCACCCATCAAAGTCCGATTGTAATTCTGAAAGAAAATATTTTCGATCATCTCTTTTTCGTATCATGCGAAATAACTTTTTTCCAAGCATGTTTTTGGTCACAAGAGTTCGGATTTTTGGATTCAGCGGGTCGAAATACCCCGAGAAACTCACCCATTAAAGTCCGATCTCGATTCTGAAAGAAAATATTTTCGATCATCTCTTTTTCGTACCATGCGGAATAACTTCTTTCCAGGTGTATTTTCGTTTGACAAAGGTTTGATTTTTGGATTCAGCGGGTCAAGATACACCTATAAACCCACCCTTCAAAGTTCGATTTCGATTCTGGAGACAGATATTTTCGATCATCTCTTTTTCGTACCATGCGAAATAACTTTTTTCCAAGCATATTTTTGGTCATCAAAGGTTGGATTTTCGCATCCAGCGGGTCGAAATACACCTAGAAACTCACCCATCAAAGTCCGAATTTGATTCTGAAAGAAAATATTTTCGATCATCTCTTTTTCGTACCATGCGAAATAACTTTTTTCCAAGCATGTTTTTGGTCACAAGAGGTCGGATTTTTGGATTCAGCGGGTCGAAATACCCCTAGAAACTCACCCATTGAAGTCCGATCTCGATTCTGAAAAAAAATATTTTCGATCATCTCTTTTTCGTACCATGCGGAATAACTTCTTTCCAGGTGTATATTCGTTTACCAAAGGTTTGATTTTTGGATTCAGCGGGTCAAAATACACCTATAAACCCACCCATCAAAGTTCGATTCCGATTCTGGAGACAGATATTTTCGATCATCTCTTTTTCGTACAATGCGAAATAACTTCTTTCCAAGCATATTTTTGCTCATCAAAATTCGGATTTTCGGATTCAGCGGGTCGAAATACACCTAGAAACTCACCCATCAAAGTCCGATCTTGATTCTGAAAAAAAATATTTTCGATCATCTCTTTTTCGTACCATTCGAAATAACTTTTTTCCAAGCATATTTTTGGTCATCAGAGGTTGGATTTTCGGATTCAGGGGGTCGAAATACACCTAGAAACTCACCCATTGAAGTCCGATTTTGATTCTGAAAAAAAATATTTTCGATCATCTCTTTTTCGTTCCATGCGGAATAACTTCTTTCCAGGTGTATTTTCGTGTAACAAAGGTTGGATTTTCGGATTCAGCGGGTCGAAATACACCTAGAAACTCACCCATCAAAGTCCGATCTTGATTCTGAAAAAAAATATTTTCGATCATCTCTTTTTCGTACCATGCGAAATAATTTTTTTCCAAGCATGTTTTTGGTCACAAGAGTTCGGATTTTTGGATTCAGCGGGTCGAAATACCCCGAGAAACTCACCCATTAAAGTCCGATCTCGATTCTGAAAGAAAATATTTTCGATCATCTCTTTTTCGTACCATGCGGAATAACTTCTTTCCAGGTGTATTTTCGTTTGACAAAGGTTTGATTTTTGGATTCAGCGGGTCAAAATACACCTATAAACCCACCCATCAAAGTTCGATTCCGATTCTGGAGACAGATATTTTCGATCATCTCTTTTTCGTACCATGCGAAATAACTTTTTTCCATGCATATTTTTGCTCATCAAAGTTCGGATTTTCGGATTCAGCGGGTCGAAATACACCTAGAAACTCACCCATCAAAGTCCGATCTTGATTCTGAAAAAAAATATTTTCGATCATCTCTTTTTCGTACCATTCGTAATAACTTTTTTCCAAGCATATTTTTGGTCATCAGAGGTTAAATTTTCGGATTCAGGGGGTCGAAATACACCTAAAAACTCACCCATTGAAGTCCGACTTTGATTCTGAACAAAAATATTTTCGATCATCTCTTTTTCGTTCCATGCGAAATAACTTCTTTCCAGGTGTATTTTCGTGTAACAAAGGTTGGATTTTTGGATTCAGCGGGTCGAAATACCCCTAGAAACTCACCCATTAAAGTCCGATCTCGATTCTGAAAGAAAATATTTTCGATCATCTCTTTTTCGTACCATGCGGAATAACTTCTTTCCAGGTGTATTTTCGTTTGACAAAGGTTTGATTTTTGGATTCAGCGGGTCAAAATACACCTATAAACCCACCCATCAAAGTTCGATTCCGATTCTGGAGACAGATATTTTCGATCATCTCTTTTTCGTACCATGCGAAATAACTTTTTTCCATGCATATTTTTGCTCATCAAAGTTCGGATTTTCGGATTCAGCGGGTCGAAATACACCTAGAAACTCACCCATCAAAGTCCGATCTTGATTCTGAAAAAAAATATTTTCGATCATCTCTTTTTCGTACCATTCGAAATAACTTTTTTCCAAGCATATTTTTGGTCATCAGAGGTTAAATTTTCGGATTCAGGGGGTCGAAATACACCTAAAAACTCACCCAATGAAGTCCGATTTTGATTCTGAAAAAAAATATTTTCGATCATCTCTTTTTCGTTCCATGCGAAATAACTTCTTTCCAGGTGTATTTTCGTGTAACAAAGGTTGGATTTTCGGATTCAGTGGGTCGAAATACACCTAGAAACTCACCCATCAAAGTCCGATCTTGATTCTGAAAAAAAATATTTTCGATCATCTCTTTTTCGTACCATGCGAAATAATTTTTTTCCAAGCATATTTTTGGTCATACGAGGTCGGATTTTTGGATTCAGCGGGTCGAAATACCCCTAGAAACTCACCCATTGAAGTCCGATCTCGATTCTGAAGAAAAATATTTTCGATCATCTCTTGTTCGTACCATGCGAAATAACTTCTTTCCAGGTGTATTTTCGCGTAACAAAGGTTGGATTTTTGGATTCAGCGGGTCAAAATACACCTATAAACCCACCCATCAAAGTCCGATCTTGATTCTGAAAAAAAATATTTTCGATCATCTCTTTTTCGTACCATGCGAAATAACTTTTTTCCAAGCATATTTTTGGTCATCAGAGGTTGGATTTTCGGATTCAGGGGGTCGAAATACACCTAGAAACTCACCCATTGAAGTCCGATTTTGATTCTGAAAAAAAATATTTTCGATCATCTCTTTTTCGTACCATGCGAAATAACTTCTTTCCAGGTGTATTTTCGTGTAACAAAGCTTGGATTTTTGGATTGAGCGGGTCAAGATACACCTATAAACCCACCCTTCAAAGTTCGATTTCGATTCTGGAGACAGATATTTTCGATCATCTCTTTTTCGTACCATGCGAAATAACTTTTTTCCAAGCATATTTTTGGTCATCAAAGGTTGGATTTTCGCATCCAGCGGGTCGAAATACACCTAGAAACTCACCCATCAAAGTCCGATTTTGATTCTGAAAGAAAATATTTTCGATCAACTCTTTTTCGTACCATGCGAAATACCTTTTTTCCAAGCATGTTTTTGATCACAAGAGGTCGGATTTTTGGATTCAGCGGGTCGAAATACCCCTAGAAACTCACCCATTGAAGTCCGATCTCGATTCTGAAAAAAAATATTTTCGATCATCTCTTTTTCGTACCATGCGGAATAACTTCTTTCCAGGTGTATTTTCGTTCACCAAAGGTTTGATTTTTGGATTCAGCGGGTCAAAATACACCTATAAACCCACCCATCAAAGTTCGATTCCGATTCTGGAGACAGATATTTTCGATCATCTCTGTTTCGTACAATGCGAAATAACTTTTTTCCAAGCATATTTTTGCTCATCAAAGTTCGGATTTTCGGATTCAGCGGGTCGAAATACACCTAGAAACTCACCCATCAAAGTCCGATCTTGATTCTGAAAAAAAATATTTTCGATCATCTCTTTTTCGTACCATTCGAAATAACTTTTTTCCAAGCATATTTTTGGTCATCAGAGGTTGGATTTTCGGATTCAGGGGGTCGAAATACACCTAGAAACTCACCCATTGAAGTCCGATTTTGATTTTGAAAAAAAATATTTTCGATCATCTCTTTTTCGTTCCATGCGGAATAACTTCTTTCCAGGTGTATTTTCGTGTATCGAAGGTTGGATTTTCGGATTCAGCGGGTCGAAATACACCTAGAAACTCACCCATCAAAGTCCGATCTTGATTCTGAAAAAAAATATTTTCGATCATCTCTTTTTCGTACCATGCGAAATAATTTTTTTCCAAGCATATTTTTGGTCATACGAGGGCGGACTTGTGGATTCAGCGGGTCGAAATACCCCTAGAAACTCACCCATTAAAGTCCGATCTCGATTCTGAAAAAAAATATTTTCGATCATCTCTTGTTCGTACCATGCGAAATAACTTCTTTTCAGGTGTATTTTCGCGTAACAAAGGTTGGATTTTTGAATTCAGCGGGTCAAAATACACCTATAAACCCACCAATCAAAGTCCGATCTTGATTCTGAAAAAAAATATTTTCGATCATCTCTTTTTCGTACCATGCGAAATAACTTTTTTCCAAGCATATTTTTGGTCATCAGAGGTTGGATTTTCGGATTCAGGGGGTCGAAATACACCTAGAAACTCACCCATTGAAGTCCGATTTTGATTCTGAAAAAAAATATTTTCGATCATCTCTTTTTCGTTCCATGCGAAATAACTTCGTTCCAGGTGTATTTTCGCGTAACAAAGGTTGGATTTCTGGATTCAGCGGGTCGAAATACACCTAGAAACTCACCCATCAAAGTCCGATCTTGATTCTGAAAAAAAATATTTTCGATCATCTCTTTTTCGTACCATGCGAAATAACTTTTTTCCAAGCATATTTTTGGTCATCAGAGGTTGGATTTTCGGATTCAGGGGGTCGAAATACACCTAGAAACTCACCCATTAAAGTCCGATCTCGATTCTGAAAAAAAATATTTTCGATCATCTCTGGTTCGTACCATGCGAAATAACTTCTTTCCAGGTGTATTTTCGTGTAACAAAGGTTGGATTTTTGAGTTCAGCGGGTCAAGATACACCTATACACCCACCCATCAAAGTTCGATTCCGATTCTGGAGACAGATATTTTCGATCATCTCTTTTTCGTACCATGCGAAATAACTTTTTTCCAAGCATATTTTTGCTCATTAAAGTTCGGATTTTTGGATTCAGCGGGTCGAAATACCCCTAGAAACTCACCCATTAAAGTCCGATCTCGATTCTGAAAAAAAATATTTTCGATCATCTCTTTTTCGTACCATGCGAAATAACTTTTTTCCAAGCATATTTTTGGTCATCAGAGGTTAAATTTTCGGATTCAGGGGGTCGGAATACACCTAAAAACTCACCCATTGAAGTCCGATTTTGATTCTGAAAAAAAATATTTTCGATCATCTCTTTTTCGTTCCATGCGAAATAACTTTTTTCCAAGCATATTTTTGGTCATCAGAGGTTGGATTTTCGGATTCAGGGGGTCGAAATACCCCTAGAAACTCACCCATTAAAGTCCGATCTCGATTCTGAAAAAAAATATTTTCGAACATCTCTTTTTCGTACCATGCGGAATAACTTCTTTCCAGGTGTATTTTCGTTTGACAAAGGTTTGATTTTTGGATTCAGCGGGTCAAAATACACCTATAAACCCACCCATCAAAGTTCGATTCCGATTCTGGAAACAGATATTTTCGATCATCTCTTTTTCGTACCATGCGAAATAACTTTTTTCCAAGCATATTTTTGCTCATCAAAGTTCGGATTTTCGGATTCAGCGGGTCGAAATACACCTAGAAACTCACCCATCAAAGTCCGATCTTGATTCTGAAAAAAAATATTTTCGATCATCTCTTTTTCGTACCATTCGAAATAACTTTTTTCCAAGCATATTTTTGGTCATCAGAGGTTGGATTTTCGGATTCAGGGGGTCGAAATACACCTAGAAACTCACCCATTGAAGTCCGATTTTGATTCTGAAAAAAAATATTTTCGATCATCTCTTTTTCGTTCCATGCGAAATAACTTCTTTCCAGGTGTATTTTCGTGTAACAAAGGTTGGATTTTCGGATTCAGCGGGTCGAAATACACCTAGAAACGCACCCATCAAAGTCCGATCTTGATTCTGAAAAAAAATATTTTCGATCATCTCTTTTTCGTACCATGCGAAATAACTTTTTTCCAAGCATATTTTTGGTCATCAGAGGTTGGATTTCCGGATTCAGGGGGTCGAAATACACCTAGAAACTCACCCATTAAAGTCCGATCTCGATTCTGAAAAAAAATAATTTCGATCATCTCTTTTTCGTACCATGCGAAATAATTTTTTTCCAAGCATATTTTTGGTCATACGAGGGCGGATTTTTGGATTCAGCGGGTCGAAATACCCCTAGAAACTCACCCATTAAAGTCCGATCTCGATTCTGAAAAAAAATATTTTCGATCATCTCTTGTTCGTACCATGCGAAATAACTTCTTTCCAGGTGTTTTTTCGTGTAACAAAGCTTGGATTTTTGGATTGAGCGGGTCAAGATACACCTATAAACCCACCCTTCAAAGTTCGATTTCGATTCTGGAGACAGATATTTTCGATCATCTCTTTTTCGTACCATGCGAAATAACTTTTTTCCAAGCATATTTTTGGTCATCAAAGGTTGGATTTTCGCATTCAGCGGGTCGAAGAACACCTAGAAACTCACCCATCAAAGTCCGATTTTGATTCTGAAAGAAAATATTTTCGATCATCTCTTTTTCGTACCATGCGAAATAACTTTTTTCCAAGCATGTTTTTGGTCACAAGAGGTCGGATTTTTGGATTCAGCGGGTCGAAATACCCCTAGAAACTCACCCATTGAAGTCCGATCTCGATTCTGAAAAAAAATATTTTCGATCATCTCTTTTTCGTACCATGCGGAATAACTTCTTTCCAGGTGTATTTTCGTTTACCAAAGGTTTGATTTTTGGATTCAGCGGGTCAAAATACACCTATAAACCCACCCATCAAAGTTCGATTCCGATTCTGGAGACAGATGTTTTCGATCATCTCTTTTTCGTACAATGCGAAATAACTTTTTTCCAAGCATATTTTTGCTCATCAAAATTCGGATTTTCGGATTCAGCGGGTCGAAATACACCTAGAAACTCACCCATTGAAGTCCGATTTTGATTCTGAAAAAAAATATTTTCGATCATCTCTTTTTCGTTCCATGCGGAATAACTTCTTTCCAGGTGTATTTTCGTGTAACATAGGTTGGATTTTCGGATTCAGCGGGTCGAAATACACCTAGAAACTCACCCATCAAAGTCCGATCTTGATTCTGAAAAAAAATATTTTCGATCATCTCTTTTTCGTACCATGCGAAATAATTTTTTTCCAAGCATATTTTAGGTCATACGAGGGCGGATTTTTGGATTCAGCGGGTCGAAATACCCCTAGAAACTCACCCATTAAAGTCCGATCTCGATTCTGAAAAAAAATATTTTCGATCATCTCTTGTTCGTACCATGCGAAATAACTTCTTTTCAGGTGTATTTTCGCGTAACAAAGGTTGGATTTTTGGATTCAGCGGGTCAAAATACACCTATAAACCCACCCATCAAAGTCCGATCTTGATTCTGAAAAAAAATATTTTCGATCATCTCTTTTTCGTACCATGCGAAATAACTTTTTTCCAAGCATATTTTTGGTCATCAGAGGTTGGATTTTCGGATTCAGGGGGTCGAAATACACCTAGAAACTCACCCATTACAGTCCGATTTTGATTCTGAAAAAAAATATTTTCGATCATCTCTTTTTCGTACCATGCGAAATAACTTCTTTCCAGGTGTATTTTCGTGTAACAAAGGTTGGATTTTCGGATTCAGCGGGACGAAATACACCTAGAAACTCACCCATCAAAGTCCGATTGTAATTCTGAAAGAAAATATTTTCGATCATCTCTTTTTCGTACCATGCGAAATAACTTTTTTCCAAGCATGTTTTTGGTCACAAGAGGTCGGATTTTTGGATTCAGCGGGTCGAAATACCCCTAGAAACTCACCCATTAAAGTCCGATCTCGATTCTGAAAAAAAATATTTTCGATCATCTCTTTTTCGTACCATGCGGAATAACTTCTTTCCAGGTGTATTTTCGTTTGACAAAGGTTTGATTTTTGGATTCAGCGGGTCAAAATACACCTATAAACTCACCCATCAAAGTTCGATTCCGATTCTGGAGACAGATATTTTCGATCATCTCTTTTTCGTACCATGCGAAATAACTTTTTTCCAAGCATATTTTTGCTCATCAAAGTTCGGATTTTCGGATTCAGCGGGTCGAAATACACCTAGAAACTCACCCATCAAAGTCCGATCTTGATTCTGACAAAAAATATTTTCGATCATATCTTTTTCGTACCATTCGAAATAACTTTTTTCCAAGCATATTTTTGGTCATCAGAGGTTGGATTTCCGGATTCAGGGGGTCGAAATACACCTAGAAACTCACCCATTGAAGTCCGATTTTGATTCTGAAAAAAAATATTTTCGATCATCTCTTTTTCGTTCCATGCGAAATAACTTCTTTCCAGGTGTATTTTCGTGTAACAAAGGTTGGATTTTCGGATTCAGCGGGTCGAAATACACCTAGAAACTCACCCATCAAAGTCCGATCTTGATTCTGAAAAAAAATATTTTCGATCATCTCTTTTTCGTACCATGCGAAATAATTTTTTTCCAAGCATATTTTTGGTCATACGAGGGCGGATTTTTGGATTCAGCGGGTCGAAATACCCCTAGAAACTCACCCATTAAAGTCCGATCTCGATTCTGAAAAAAAATATTTTCGATCATCTCTTGTTCGTACCATGCGAAATAACTTCTTTTCAGGTGTATTTTCGCGTAACAAAGGTTGGATTTTTGGATTCAGTGGGTCAAAATACACCTATAAACCCACCCATCAAATTCCGATCTTGATTCTGAAAAAAAATATTTTCGATCATCTCTTTTTCGTACCATGCGAAATAACTTTTTTCCAAGCATATTTTTGGTCATCAGAGGTTGGATTTTCGGATTCAGGGGGTCGAAATACACCTAGAAACTCACCCATTACAGTCCGATTTTGATTCTGAAAAAAAATATTTTCGATCATCTCTTTTTCGTACCATGCGAAATAACTTCTTTCCAGGCGTATTTTCGTGTAACAAAGGTTGGATTTTCGAATTCAGCGGGTCGAAATACACCTCGAAACTCACCCATCAAAGTCCGATTGTAATTCTGAAAGAAAATATTTTCGATCATCTCTTTTTCGTACCATGCGAAATAACTTTTTTCCAAGCATGTTTTTGGTCACAAGAGTACGGATTTTTGAATTCAGCGGGTCGAAATACCCCTAGAAACTCACCCGTTAAAGTCCGATCTCGATTCTGAAAGAAAATATTTTCGATCATCTCTTTTTCGTACCATGCGGAATAACTTCTTTCCAGGTGTATTTTCGTTCGACAAAGGTTTGATTTTTGGATTCAGCGGGTCAAAATACACCTATAAACCCACCCATCAAAGTTCGATTCCGATTCTGGAGACAGATATTTTCGATCATCTCTTTTTCGTACCATGCGAAATAACTTTTTTCCAAGCATATTTTTGGTCATCAGAGGTTGGATTTTCGGATTCAGGGGGTCTAAATACACCTAGAAACTCACCCATTGAAGTCCGATTTTGATTCTGAGAAAAAATATTTTCGATCATCTCTTTTTCGTACCATGCGAAATAACTTCTTTCCAGGTGTATTTTCGTGTAACAAAGCTTGGATTTTTGGATTGAGCGGGTCAAGATACACCTATAAACCCACCCTTCAAAGTTCGATTTCGATTCTGGAGACAGATATTTTCGATCATCTCTTTTTCGTACCATGCGAAATAACTTTTTTCCAAGCATATTTTTGGTCATCAAAGGTTGGATTTTCGCATCCAGCGGGTCGAAATACACCTAGAAACTCACCCATCAAAGTCCGATTTTGATTCTGAAAGAAAATATTTTCGATCATCTCTTTTTCGTACCATGCGAAATAACTTTTTTCCAAGCATGTTTGTGGTCACAAGAGGTCGGATTTTTGGATTCAGCGGGTCGAAATACCGCTAGAAACTCACCCATTGAAGTCCGATCTCGATTCTGAAAAAAAATATTTTCGATCATCTCTTTTTCGTACCATGCGGAATAACTTCTTTCCAGGTGTATTTTCGTTTACCAAAGGTTTGATTTTTGGATTCAGCGGGTCAAAATACACCTATAAACCCACCCATCAAAGTTCGATTCCGATTCTGGAGACAGATGTTTTCGATCATCTCTTTTTCGTACAATGCGAAATAACTTTTTTCCAAGCATATTTTTGCTCATCAAAGTTCGGATTTTCGGATTCAGCGGGTCGAAATACACCTAGAAACTCACCCATCAAAGTCCGGTCTTGATTCTGACAAAAAATATTTTCGATCATCTCTTTTTCGTACCATTCGAAATAACTTTTTTCCAAGCATATTTTTGGTCATCAGAGGTTGGATTTTCGGATTCAGGGGGTCGAAATACACCTAGAAACTCACCCATTGAAGTCCGATTTTGATTCTGAAAAAAAATATTTTCGATCATCTCTTTTTCGTTCCATGCGAAATAACTTCTTTCCAGGTGTATTTTCGTGTAACAAAGGTTGGATTTTCGGATTCAGTGGGTCGAAATACACCTATAAACCCACCCATCAAAGTTCGATTCCGATTCTGAAGACAGATATTTTCGATCATCTCTTTTTCGTACCATGCGAAATAACTTTTTTCCGATCATATTTTTGCTCATCAAAGTTTGGATTTTCGGATTCAGCGGGCCGAAATACACCTAGAAACTCACCCATCAAAGTCCGATCTTGATTCTGAAAAAAAATATTTTCGATCATCTCTTTTTCGTACCATGCGAAATAACTTTTTTCCAAGCATATTTTTGGTCATCAGAGGTTCAATTTTCGGATTCAGGGGGTCGGAATACACCTCAAAACTCACCCATTGAAGTCCGATTTTGATTCTGAAAAAAAATATTTTCGATCATCTCTTTTTCGTTCCATGCGAAATAACTTCTTTCCAGGTGTATTTTCGTGTAACAAAGGTTGGATTTTCGGATTCAGCGGGTCGAAATACACCTAGAAACTCACCCATCAAAGTGCGATCTTGATTCTGAAAAAAAATATTTTCGATCATCTCTTTTTCGTACCATGCGAAATAATTTTTTTCCAAGCATATTTTTGGTCATACGAGGACGGATTTTTGGAATCAGCGGGTCGAAATACCCCTAGAAACTCACCCATTAAAGTCCGATCTCGATTCTGAAAAAAAATATTTTCGATCATCTCTTGTTCGTACCATGCGAAATAACTTCTTTCCAGGTGTATTTTCGCGTAACAAAGGTTGGATTTTTGGATTCAGCGGGTCAAAATACACCTATAAACCCACCCATCAAAGTCCGATCTTGATTCTGAAAAAAAATATTTTCGATCATCTCTTTTTCGTACCATGCGAAATAACTTTTTTCCAAGCATATTTTTGGTCATCAGAGGTTGGATTTTCGGATTCAGGGGGTCGAAATACACCTAGAAACTCACCCATTGAAGTCCGATTTTGATTCTGAAAAAAAATATTTTCGATCATCTCTTTTTCGTTCCATGCGAAATAACTTCGTTCCAGGTGTATTTTCGCGTAACAAAGGTTGGATTTCTGGATTCAGCGGGTCGAAATACACCTAGAAACTCACCCATCAAAGTCCGATCTTGATTCTGAAAAAAAATATTTTCGATCATCTCTTTTTCGTACCATGCGAAATAACTTTTTTCCAAGCATATTTTTGGTCATCAGAGGTTGGATTTTCGGATTCAGGGGGTCGAAATACACCTAGAAACTCACCCATTAAAGTCCGATCTCGATTCTGAAAAAAAATATTTTCGATCATCTCTGGTTCGTACCATGCGAAATAACTTCTTTCCAGGTGTATTTTCGTGTAACAAAGGTTGGATTTTTGAGTTCAGCGGGTCAAGATACACCTATACACCCACCCATCAAAGTTCGATTCCGATTCTGGAGACAGATATTTTCGATCATCTCTTTTTCGTACCATGCGAAATAACTTTTTTCCAAGCATATTTTTGCTCATTAAAGTTCGGATTTTTGGATTCAGCGGGTCGAAATACCCCTAGAAACTCACCCATTAAAGTCCGATCTCGATTCTGAAAAAAAATATTTTCGATCATCTCTTTTTCGTACCATGCGAAATAACTTTTTTCCAAGCATATTTTTGGTCATCAGAGGTTAAATTTTCGGATTCAGGGGGTCGGAATACACCTAAAAACTCACCCATTGAAGTCCGATTTTGATTCTGAAAAAAAATATTTTCGATCATCTCTTTTTCGTTCCATGCGAAATAACTTTTTTCCAAGCATATTTTTGGTCATCAGAGGTTGGATTTTCGGATTCAGGGGGTCGAAATACCCCTAGAAACTCACCCATTAAAGTCCGATCTCGATTCTGAAAAAAAATATTTTCGAACATCTCTTTTTCGTACCATGCGGAATAACTTCTTTCCAGGTGTATTTTCGTTTGACAAAGGTTTGATTTTTGGATTCAGCGGGTCAAAATACACCTATAAACCCACCCATCAAAGTTCGATTCCGATTCTGGAAACAGATATTTTCGATCATCTCTTTTTCGTACCATGCGAAATAACTTTTTTCCAAGCATATTTTTGCTCATCAAAGTTCGGATTTTCGGATTCAGCGGGTCGAAATACACCTAGAAACTCACCCATCAAAGTCCGATCTTGATTCTGAAAAAAAATATTTTCGATCATCTCTTTTTCGTACCATTCGAAATAACTTTTTTCCAAGCATATTTTTGGTCATCAGAGGTTGGATTTTCGGATTCAGGGGGTCGAAATACACCTAGAAACTCACCCATTGAAGTCCGATTTTGATTCTGAAAAAAAATATTTTCGATCATCTCTTTTTCGTTCCATGCGAAATAACTTCTTTCCAGGTGTATTTTCGTGTAACAAAGGTTGGATTTTCGGATTCAGCGGGTCGAAATACACCTAGAAACGCACCCATCAAAGTCCGATCTTGATTCTGAAAAAAAATATTTTCGATCATTTCTTTTTCGTACCATGCGAAATAACTTTTTTCCAAGCATATTTTTGGTCATCAGAGGTTGGATTTCCGGATTCAGGGGGTCGAAATACACCTAGAAACTCACCCATTAAAGTCCGATCTCGATTCTGAAAAAAAATAATTTCGATCATCTCTTTTTCGTACCATGCGAAATAATTTTTTTCCAAGCATATTTTTGGTCATACGAGGGCGGATTTTTGGATTCAGCGGGTCGAAATACCCCTAGAAACTCACCCATTAAAGTCCGATCTCGATTCTGAAAAAAAATATTTTCGATCATCTCTTGTTCGTACCATGCGAAATAACTTCTTTTCAGGTGTATTTTCGCGTAACAAAGGTTGGATTTTTGGATTCAGCGGGTCAAAATACACCTATAAACCCACCCATCAAAGTCCGATCTTGATTCTGAAAAAAAATATTTTCGATCATCTCTTTTTCGTACCATGCGAAATAACTTTTTTCCAAGCATATTTTTGGTCATCAGAGGTTGGATTTTCGGATTCAGGGGGTCGAAATACACCTAGAAACTCACCCATTACAGTCCGATTTTGATTCTGAAAAAAAATATTTTCGATCATCTCTTTTTCGTACCATGCGAAATAACTTCTTTCCAGGTGTATTTTCGCGTAACAAAGGTTGGATTTTTGGATTCAGCGGGTCGAAATACACCTAGAAACTCACCCATCAAAGTCCGATTGTAATTCTGAAAGAAAATATTTTCGATCATCTCTTTTTCGTACCATGCGAAATAACTTTTTTCCAAGCATGTTTTTGGTCACAAGAGGTCGGATTTTTGGATTCAGCGGGTCGAAATACCCCTAGAAACTCACCCATTAAAGTCCGATCTCGATTCTGAAAGAAAATATTTTCGATCATCTCTTTTTCGTACCATGCGGAATAACTTCTTTCCAGGTGTATTTTCGTTTGACAAAGGTTTGATTTTTGGATTCAGCGGGTCAAAATACACCTATAAACCCACCCATCAAAGTTCGATTCCGATTCTGGAGACAGATATTTTCGATCATCTCTTTTTCGTACCATGCGAAATAACTTTTTTCCATGCATATTTTTGCTCATCAAAGTTCGGATTTTCGGATTCAGCGGGTCGAAATACACCTAGAAACTCACCCATCAAAGTCCGATCTTGATTCTGAAAAAAAATATTTTCGATCATCTCTTTTTCGTACCATTCGAAATAACTTTTTTCCAAGCATATTTTTGGTCATCAGAGGTTAAATTTTCGGATTCAGGGGGTCGAAATACACCTAAAAACTCACCCATTGAAGTCCGATTTTGATTCTGAAAAAAAATATTTTCGATCATCTCTTTTTCGTTCCATGCGAAATAACTTCTTTCCAGGTGTATTTTCGTGTAACAAAGCTTGGATTTTTGGATTCAGCGGGTCGAAATACACCTGGAAACTCACCCATCAAAGTCCGATTGTAATTCTGAAAGAAAATATTTTCGATCATCTCTTTTTCGTACCATGCGAAATAACTTTTTTCCAAGCATATTTTTGGTCATACAAGGGCGGATTTTTGGATTCAGCGGGTCGAAATACCCCTAGAAACTCACCCATTAAAGTCCGATCTCGATTCTGAAAAAAAATATTTTCGATCATCTCTTGTTCGTACCATGCGAAATAACTTCTTTTCAGGTGTATTTTCGCGTGACAAAGGTTGGATTTTTGGATTCAGCGGGTCGAAATACACCTATAAACCCACCCATCAAAGTCCGATCTTGATTCTGAAAAAAAATATTTTCGATCATCTCTTTTTCGTACCATGCGAAATAACTTTTTTCCAAGCATATTTTTGGTCATCAGAGGTTGGATTTTCGGATTCAGGGGGTCGAAATACACCTAGAAACTCACCCATTACAGTCCGATTTTGATTCTGAAAAAAAATATTTTCGATCATCTCTTTTTCGTACCATGCGAAATAACTTCTTTCCAGGTGTATTTTCGTGTAACAAAGGTTGGATTTTCGGATTCAGCGGGTCGAAATACACCTGGAAACTCACCCATCAAAGTCCGATTGTAATTCTGAAAGAAAATATTTTCGATCATCTCTTTTTCGTACCATGCGAAATAACTTTTTTCCAAGCATGTTTTTGGTCACAAGAGGTCGGATTTTTGGATTCAGCGGGTCGAAATACCCCTAGAAACTCACCCATTAAAGTCCGATCTCGATTCTGAAAGAAAATATTTTCGATCATCTCTTTTTCGTACCATGCGGAATAACTTCTTTCCAGGTGTATTTTCGTTTGACAAAGGTTTGATTTTTGGATTCAGCGGGTCAAAATACACCTATAAACCCACCCATCAAAGTTCGATTCCGATTCTGGAGACAGATATTTTCGATCATCTCTTTTTCGTACCATGCGAAATAACTTTTTTCCATGCATATTTTTGCTCATCAAAGTTCGGATTTTCGGATTCAGCGGGTCGAAATACACCTAGAAACTCACCCATCAAAGTCCGATCTTGATTCTGAAAAAAAATATTTTCGATCATCTCTTTTTCGTACCATTCGAAATAACTTTTTTCCAAGCATATTTTTGGTCATCAGAGGTTAAATTTTCGGATTCAGGGGGTCGAAATACACCTAAAAACTCACCCAATGAAGTCCGATTTTGATTCTGAAAAAAAATATTTTCGATCATCTCTTTTTCGTTCCATGCGAAATAACTTCTTTCCAGGTGTATTTTCGTGTAACAAAGGTTGGATTTCCGGATTCAGTGGGTCGAAATACACCTAGAAACTCACCCATCAAAGTCCGATCTTGATTCTGAAAAAAAATATTTTCGATCATCTCTTTTTCGTACCATGCGAAATAATTTTTTTCCAAGCATATTTTTGGTCATACGAGGTCGGATTTTTGGATTCAGCGGGTCGAAATACCCCTAGAAACTCACCCATTGAAGTCCGATCTCGATTCTGAAGAAAAATATTTTCGATCATCTCTTGTTCGTACCATGCGAAATAACTTCTTTCCAGGTGTATTTTCGCGTAACAAAGGTTGGATTTTTGGATTCAGCGGGTCAAAATACACCTATAAACCCACCCATCAAAGTCCGATCTTGATTCTGAAAAAAAATATTTTCGATCATCTCTTTTTCGTACCATGCGAAATAACTTTTTTCCAAGCATATTTTTGGTCATCAGAGGTTGGATTTTCGGATTCAGGGGGTCGAAATACACCTAGAAACTCGCCCATTGAAGTCCGATTTTGATTCTGAAAAAAAATATTTTCGATCATCTCTTTTTCGTACCATGCGAAATAACTTCTTTCCAGGTGTATTTTCGTGTAACAAAGCTTGGATTTTTGGATTGAGCGGGTCAAGATACACCTATAAACCCACCCTTCAAAGTTCGATTTCGATTCTGGAGACAGATATTTTCGATCATCTCTTTTTCGTACCATGCGAAATAACTTTTTTCCAAGCATATTTTTGGTCATCAAAGGTTGGATTTTCGCATCCAGCGGGTCGAAATACACCTAGAAACTCACCCATCAAAGTCCGATTTTGATTCTGAAAGAAAATATTTTCGATCAACTCTTTTTCGTACCATGCGAAATACCTTTTTTCCAA
The DNA here is from genome assembly GCA_963170745.1 of Phymatocera aterrima. Classification (NCBI taxonomy): domain Eukaryota; kingdom Metazoa; phylum Arthropoda; class Insecta; order Hymenoptera; family Tenthredinidae; genus Phymatocera; species Phymatocera aterrima. Next base: position 22,375 of record CAUJGY010000159.1, on the reverse strand, counting down.
GCATGTTTTTGATCACAAGAGGTCGGATTTTTGGATTCAGCGGGTCGAAATACCCCTAGAAACTCACCCATTGAAGTCCGATCTCGATTCTGAAAAAAAATATTTTCGATCATCTCTTTTTCGTACCATGCGGAATAACTTCTTTCCAGGTGTATTTTCGTTCACCAAAGGTTTGATTTTTGGATTCAGCGGGTCAAAATACACCTATAAACCCACCCATCAAAGTTCGATTCCGATTCTGGAGACAGATATTTTCGATCATCTCTGTTTCGTACAATGCGAAATAACTTTTTTCCAAGCATATTTTTGCTCATCAAAGTTCGGATTTTCGGATTCAGCGGGTCGAAATACACCTAGAAACTCACCCATCAAAGTCCGATCTTGATTCTGAAAAAAAATATTTTCGATCATCTCTTTTTCGTACCATTCGAAATAACTTTTTTCCAAGCATATTTTTGGTCATCAGAGGTTGGATTTTCGGATTCAGGGGGTCGAAATACACCTAGAAACTCACCCATTGAAGTCCGATTTTGATTTTGAAAAAAAATATTTTCGATCATCTCTTTTTCGTTCCATGCGGAATAACTTCTTTCCAGGTGTATTTTCGTGTATCGAAGGTTGGATTTTCGGATTCAGCGGGTCGAAATACACCTAGAAACTCACCCATCAAAGTCCGATCTTGATTCTGAAAAAAAATATTTTCGATCATCTCTTTTTCGTACCATGCGAAATAATTTTTTTCCAAGCATATTTTTGGTCATACGAGGGCGGACTTGTGGATTCAGCGGGTCGAAATACCCCTAGAAACTCACCCATTAAAGTCCGATCTCGATTCTGAAAAAAAATATTTTCGATCATCTCTTGTTCGTACCATGCGAAATAACTTCTTTTCAGGTGTATTTTCGCGTAACAAAGGTTGGATTTTTGAATTCAGCGGGTCAAAATACACCTATAAACCCACCAATCAAAGTCCGATCTTGATTCTGAAAAAAAATATTTTCGATCATCTCTTTTTCGTACCATGCGAAATAACTTTTTTCCAAGCATATTTTTGGTCATCAGAGGTTGGATTTTCGGATTCAGGGGGTCGAAATACACCTAGAAACTCACCCATTACAGTCCGATTTTGATTCTGAAAAAAAATATTTTCGATCATCTCTTTTTCGTACCATGCGAAATAACTTCTTTCCAGGTGTATTTTCGTGTAACAAAGGTTGGATTTTCGGATTCAGCGGGTCGAAATACACCTAGAAACTCACCCATCAAAGTCCGATTGTAATTCTGAAAGAAAATATTTTCGATCATCTCTTTTTCGTACCATGCGAAATAACTTTTTTCCAAGCATGTTTTTGGTCACAAGAGGTCGGATTTTTGGATTCAGCGGGTCGAAATACCCCTAGAAACTCACCCATTAAAGTCCGATCTCGATTCTGAAAAAAAATATTTTCGAACATCTCTTTTTCGTACCATGCGGAATAACTTCTTTCCAGGTGTATTTTCGTGTGACAAAGGTTTGATTTTTGGATTCAGCGGGTCAAAATACACCTATAAACCCACCCATCAAAGTTCGATTCCGATTCTGGAAACAGATATTTTCGATCATCTCTTTTTCGTACCATGCGAAATAACTTTTTTCCAAGCATATTTTTGCTCATCAAAGTTCGGATTTTCGGATTCAGCGGGTCGAAATACACCTAGAAACTCACCCATCAAAGTCCGATCTTGATTCTGAAAAAAAATATTTTCGATCATCTCTTTTTCGTACCATTCGAAATAACTTTTTTCCAAGCATATTTTTGGTCATCAGAGGTTGGATTTTCGGATTCAGGGGGTCGAAATACACCTAGAAACTCACCCATTGAAGTCCGATTTTGATTCTGAAAAAAAATATTTTCGATCATCTCTTTTTCGTTCCATGCGAAATAACTTTTTTCCAAGCATATTTTTGGTCATCAGAGGTTGGATTTCCGGATTCAGGGGGTCGAAATACACCTAGAAACTCACCCATTAAAGTCCGATCTCGATTCTGAAAAAAAATAATTTCGATCATCTCTTTTTCGTACCATGCGAAATAATTTTTTTCCAAGCATATTTTTGGTCATACGAGGGCGGATTTTTGGATTCAGCGGGTCGAAATACCCCTAGAAACTCACCCATTAAAGTCCGATCTCGATTCTGAAAAAAAATATTTTCGATCATCTCTTGTTCGTACCATGCGAAATAACTTCTTTTCAGGTGTATTTTCGCGTAACAAAGGTTGGATTTTTGGATTCAGCGGGTCAAAATACACCTATAAACCCACCCATCAAAGTCCGATCTTGATTCTGAAAAAAAATATTTTCGATCATCTCTTTTTCGTACCATGCGAAATAACTTTTTTCCAAGCATATTTTTGGTCATCAGAGGTTGGATTTTCGGATTCAGGGGGTCGAAATACACCTAGAAACTCACCCATTACAGTCCGATTTTGATTCTGAAAAAAAATATTTTCGATCATCTCTTTTTCGTACCATGCGAAATAACTTCTTTCCAGGTGTATTTTCGCGTAACAAAGGTTGGATTTTTGGATTCAGCGGGTCGAAATACACCTAGAAACTCACCCATCAAAGTCCGATTGTAATTCTGAAAGAAAATATTTTCGATCATCTCTTTTTCGTACCATGCGAAATAACTTTTTTCCAAGCATGTTTTTGGTCACAAGAGGTCGGATTTTTGGATTCAGCGGGTCGAAATACCCCTAGAAACTCACCCATTAAAGTCCGATCTCGATTCTGAAAGAAAATATTTTCGATCATCTCTTTTTCGTACCATGCGGAATAACTTCTTTCCAGGTGTATTTTCGTTTGACAAAGGTTTGATTTTTGGATTCAGCGGGTCAAAATACACCTATAAACCCACCCATCAAAGTTCGATTCCGATTCTGGAGACAGATATTTTCGATCATCTCTTTTTCGTACCATGCGAAATAACTTTTTTCCATGCATATTTTTGCTCATCAAAGTTCGGATTTTCGGATTCAGCGGGTCGAAATACACCTAGAAACTCACCCATCAAAGTCCGATTTTGATTCTGAAAGAAAATATTTTCGATCAACTCTTTTTCGTACCATGCGAAATACCTTTTTTCCAAGCATGTTTTTGGTCACAAGAGGTCGGATTTTTGGATTCAGCGGGTCGAAATACCCCTAGAAACTCACCCATTGAAGTCCGATCTCGATTCTGAAAAAAAATATTTTCGATCATCTCTTTTTCGTACCATGCGGAATAACTTCTTTCCAGGTGTATTTTCGTTCACCAAAGGTTTGATTTTTGGATTCAGCGGGTCAAAATACACCTATAAACCCACCCATCAAAGTTCGATTCCGATTCTGGAGACAGATATTTTCGATCATCTCTTTTTCGTACAATGCGAAATAACTTTTTTCCAAGCATATTTTTGCTCATCAAAGTTCGGATTTTCGGATTCAGCGGGTCGAAATACACCTAGAAACTCACCCATCAAAGTCCGATCTTGATTCTGAAAAAAAATATTTTCGATCATCTCTTTTTCGTACCATTCGAAATAACTTTTTTCCAAGCATATTTTTGGTCATCAGAGGTTGGATTTTCGGATTCAGGGGGTCGAAATACACCTAGAAACTCACCCATTGAAGTCCGATTTTGATTCTGAAAAAAAATATTTTCGATCATCTCTTTTTCGTTCCATGCGGAATAACTTCTTTCCAGGTGTATTTTCGTGTATCGAAGGTTGGATTTTCGGATTCAGCGGGTCGAAATACACCTAGAAACTCACCCATCAAAGTCCGATCTTGATTCTGAAAAAAAATATTTTCGATCATCTCTTTTTCGTACCATGCGAAATAATTTTTTTCCAAGCATATTTTTGGTCATACGAGGGCGGACTTTTGGATTCAGCGGGTCGAAATACCCCTAGAAACTCACCCATTAAAGTCCGATCTCGATTCTGAAAAAAAATATATTCGATCATCTCTTGTTCGTACCATGCGAAATAACTTCTTTTCAGGTGTATTTTCGCGTAACAAAGGTTGGATTTTTGGATTCAGCGGGTCAAAATACACCTATAAACCCACCAATCAAAGTCCGATCTTGATTCTGAAAAAAAATATTTTCGATCATCTCTTTTTCGTACCATGCGAAATAACTTTTTTCCAAGCATATTTTTGGTCATCAGAGGTTGGATTTTCGGATTCAGGGGGTCGAAATACACCTAGAAACTCACCCATTACAGTCCGATTTTGATTCTGAAAAAAAATATTTTCGATCATCTCTTTTTCGTACCATGCGAAATAACTTCTTTCCAGGTGTATTTTCGTGTAACAAAGGTTGGATTTTCGGATTCAGCGGGTCGAAATACACCTAGAAACTCACCCATCAAAGTCCGATTGTAATTCTGAAAGAAAATATTTTCGATCATCTCTTTTTCGTACCATGCGAAATAACTTTTTTCCAAGCATGTTTTTGGTCACAAGAGGTCGGATTTTTGGATTCAGCGGGTCGAAATACCCCTAGAAACTCACCCATTAAAGTCCGATCTCGATTCTGAAAAAAAATATTTTCGAACATCTCTTTTTCGTACCATGCGGAATAACTTCTTTCCAGGTGTATTTTCGTTTGACAAAGGTTTGATTTTTGGATTCAGCGGGTCAAAATACACCTATAAACCCACCCATCAAAGTTCGATTCCGATTCTGGAAACAGATATTTTCGATCATCTCTTTTTCGTACCATGCGAAATAACTTTTTTCCAAGCATATTTTTGCTCATCAAAGTTCGGATTTTCGGATTCAGCGGGTCGAAATACACCTAGAAACTCACCCATCAAAGTCCGATCTTGATTCTGAAAAAAAATATTTTCGATCATCTCTTTTTCGTACCATTCGAAATAACTTTTTTCCAAGCATATTTTTGGTCATCAGAGGTTGGATTTTCGGATTCAGGGGGTCAAAATACACCTAGAAACTCACCCATTGAAGTCCGATTTTGATTCTGAAAAAAAATATTTTCGATCATCTCTTTTTCGTTCCATGCGAAATAACTTCTTTCCAGGTGTATTTTCGTGTAACAAAGGTTGGATTTTCGGATTCAGCGGGTCGAAATACACCTAGAAACGCACCCATCAAAGTCCGATCTTGATTCTGAAAAAAAATATTTTCGATCATCTCTTTTTCGTACCATGCGAAATAACTTTTTTCCAAGCATATTTTTGGTCATCAGAGGTTGGATTTCCGGATTCAGGGGGTCGAAATACACCTAGAAACTCACCCATTAAAGTCCGATCTCGATTCTGAAAAAAAATAATTTCGATCATCTCTTTTTCGTACCATGCGAAATAATTTTTTTCCAAGCATATTTTTGGTCATACGAGGGCGGATTTTTGGATTCAGCGGGTCGAAATACCCCTAGAAACTCACCCATTAAAGTCCGATCTCGATTCTGAAAAAAAATATTTTCGATCATCTCTTGTTCGTACCATGCGAAATAACTTCTTTTCAGGTGTATTTTCGCGTAACAAAGGTTGGATTTTTGGATTCAGCGGGTCAAAATACACCTATAAACCCACCCATCAAAGTCCGATCTTGATTCTGAAAAAAAATATTTTCGATCATCTCTTTTTCGTACCATGCGAAATAACTTTTTTCCAAGCATATTTTTGGTCATCAGAGGTTGGATTTTCGGATTCAGGGGGTCGAAATACACCTAGAAACTCACCCATTACAGTCCGATTTTGATTCTGAAAAAAAATATTTTCGATCATCTCTTTTTCGTACCATGCGAAATAACTTCTTTCCAGGTGTATTTTCGCGTAACAAAGGTTGGATTTTTGGATTCAGCGGGTCGAAATACACCTAGAAACTCACCCATCAAAGTCCGATTGTAATTCTGAAAGAAAATATTTTCGATCATCTCTTTTTCGTACCATGCGAAATAACTTTTTTCCAAGCATGTTTTTGGTCACAAGAGGTCGGATTTTTGGATTCAGCGGGTCGAAATACCCCTAGAAACTCACCCATTAAAGTCCGATCTCGATTCTGAAAGAAAATATTTTCGATCATCTCTTTTTCGTACCATGCGGAATAACTTCTTTCCAGGTGTATTTTCGTTTGACAAAGGTTTGATTTTTGGATTCAGCGGGTCAAAATACACCTATAAACCCACCCATCAAAGTTCGATTCCGATTCTGGAGACAGATATTTTCGATCATCTCTTTTTCGTACCATGCGAAATAACTTTTTTCCATGCATATTTTTGCTCATCAAAGTTCGGATTTTCGGATTCAGCGGGTCGAAATACACCTAGAAACTCACCCATCAAAGTCCGATCTTGATTCTGAAAAAAAATATTTTCGATCATCTCTTTTTCGTACCATTCGAAATAACTTTTTTCCAAGCACATTTTTGGTCATCAGAGGTTAAATTTTCGGATTCAGGGGGTCGAAAGACACCTAAAAACTCACCCATTGAAGTCCGATTTTGATTCTGAAAAAAAATATTTTCGATCATCTCTTTTTCGTTCCATGCGGAATAACTTCTTTCCAGGTGTATTTTCGTGTAACAAAGGTTGGATTTTCGGATTCAGCGGGTCGAAATACACCTAGAAACTCACCCATCAAAGTCCGATCTTGATTCTGAAAAAAAATATTTTCGATCATCTCTTTTTCGTTCCATGCGAAATAACTTCTTTCCAGGTGTATTTTCGTGTAACAAAGGTTGGATTTTCGGATTCAGCGGGTCGAAATACACCTAGAAACGCACCCATCAAAGTCCGATCTTGATTCTGAAAAAAAATATTTTCGATCATCTCTTTTTCGTACCATGCGAAATAACTTTTTTACAAGCATATTTTTGGTCATACGAGGGCGGATTTTTGGATTCAGCGGGTCGAAATACCCCTAGAAACTCACCCATTAAAGTCCGATCTCGATTCTGAAAAAAAATATTTTCGATCATCTCTTGTTCGTACCATGCGAAATAACTTCTTTTCAGGTGTATTTTCGCGTAACAAAGGTTGGATTTTTGGATTCAGCGGGTCAAAATACACCTATAAACCCACCCATCAAAGTCCGATCTTGATTCTGAAAAAAAATATTTTCGATCATCTCTTGTTCGTACCATGCGAAATAACTTCTTTTCAGGTGTATTTTCGCGTAACAAAGGTTGGATTTTTGGATTCAGCGGGTCAAAATACACCTATAAACCCACCCATCAAAGTCCGATCTTGATTCTGAAAAAAAATATTTTCGATCATCTCTTGTTCGTACCATGCGAAATAACTTCTTTTCAGGTGTATTTTCGCGTAACAAAGGTTGGATTTTTGGATTCAGCGGGTCAAAATACACCTATAAACCCACCCATCAAAGTCCGATCTTGATTCTGAGAAAAAATATTTTCGATCATCTCTTTTTCGTACCATGCGAAATAACTTTTTTCCAAGCATATTTTTGGTCATCAGAGGTTGGATTTTCGGATTCAGGGGGTCGAAATACACCTAGAAACTCACCCATTACAGTCCGATTTTGATTCTGAAAAAAAATATTTTCGATCATCTCTTTTTCGTACCATGCGAAATAACTTCTTTCCAGGTGTATTTTCGTGTAACAAAGGTTGGATTTTCGGATTCAGCGGGTCGAAATACACCTAGAAACTCACCCATCAAAGTCCGATTGTAATTCTGAAAGAAAATATTTTCGATCATCTCTTTTTCGTACCATGCGAAATAACTTTTTTCCAAGCATGTTTTTGGTCACAAGAGGTCGGATTTTTGGATTCAGCGGGTCGAAATACCCCTAGAAACTCACCCATTAAAGTCCGATCTCGATTCTGAAAAAAAATATTTTCGAACATCTCTTTTTCGTACCATGCGGAATAACTTCTTTCCAGGTGTATTTTCGTTTGACAAAGGTTTGATTTTTGGATTCAGCGGGTCAAAATACACCTATAAACCCACCCATCAAAGTTCGATTCCGATTCTGGAGACAGATATTTTCGATCATCTCTTTTTCGTACCATGCGAAATAACTTTTTTCCAAGCATATTTTTGCTCATCAAAGTTCGGATTTTCGGATTCAGCGGGTCGAAATACACCTAGAAACTCACCCATCAAAGTCCGATCTTGATTCTGAAAAAAAATATTTTCGATCATCTCTTTTTCGTACCATTCGAAATAACTTTTTTCCAAGCATATTTTTGGTCATCAGAGGTTGGATTTCCGGATTCAGGGGGTCGAAATACACCTAGAAACTCACCCATTGAAGTCCGATTTTGATTCTGAAAAAAAATATTTTCGATCATCTCTTTTTCGTTCCATGCGAAATAACTTCTTTCCAGGTGTATTTTCGTGTAACAAAGGTTGGATTTTCGGATTCAGCGGGTCGAAATACACCTAGAAACGCACCCATCAAAGTCCGATCTTGATTCTGAAAAAAAATATTTTCGATCATCTCTTTTTCGTACCATGCGAAATAACTTTTTTACAAGCATATTTTTGGTCATACGAGGGCGGATTTTTGGATTCAGCGGGTCGAAATACCCCTAGAAACTCACCCATTGAAGTCCGATCTCGATTCTGAAAAAAAATATTTTCGATCATCTCTTGTTCGTACCATGCGAAATAACTTCTTTTCAGGTGTATTTTCGCGTAACAAAGGTTGGATTTTTGGATTCAGCGGGTCAAAATACACCTATAAACCCACCCATCAAAGTCCGATCTTGATTCTGAAAAAAAATATTTTCGATCATCTCTTTTTCGTACCATGCGAAATAACTTTTTTCCAAGCATATTTTTGGTCATCAGAGGTTGGATTTTCGGATTCAGGGGGTCGAAATACACCTAGAAACTCACCCATTACAGTCCGATTTTGATTCTGAAAAAAAATATTTTCGATCATCTCTTTTTCGTACCATGCGAAATAACTTCTTTCCAGGTGTATTTTCGTGTAACAAAGGTTGGATTTTCGGATTCAGCGGGTCGAAATACACCTAGAAACTCACCCATCAAAGTCCGATTGTAATTCTGAAAGAAAATATTTTCGATCATCTCTTTTTCGTACCATGCGAAATAACTTTTTTCCAAGCATGTTTTTGGTCACAAGAGTTCGGATTTTTGGATTCAGCGGGTCGAAATACCCCTAGAAACTCACCCATTAAAGTCCGATCTCGATTCTGAAAGCAAATATTTTCGATCATCTCTTTTTCGTACCATGCGGAATAACTTCTTTCCAGGTGTATTTTCGTTTGACAAAGGTTTGATTTTTGGATTCAGCGGGTCAAAATACACCTATAAACCCACCCATCAAAGTTCGATTCCGATTCTGGAGACAGATATTTTCGATCATCTCTTTTTCGTACCATGCGAAATAACTTTTTTCCATGCATATTTTTGCTCATCAAAGTTCGGATTTTCGGATTCAGCGGGTCGAAATACACCTAGAAACTCACCCATCAAAGACCGATCTTGATTCTGAAAAAAAATATTTTCGATCATCTCTTTTTCGTACCATTCGAAATAACTTTTTCCAAGCATATTTTTGGTCATCAGAGGTTAAATTTTCGGATTCAGGGGGTCGGAATACACCTAAAAACTCACCCATTGAAGTCCGATTTTGATTCTGAAAAAAAATATTTTCGATCATCTCTTTTTCGTTCCATGCGAAATAACTTCTTTCCAGGTGTATTTTCGTGTAACAAAGGTTGGATTTTCGGATTCAGTGGGTCGAAATACACCTAGAAACTCACCCATCAAAGTCCGATCTTGATTCTGAAAAAAAATATTTTCGATCATCTCTTTTTCGTACCATGCGAAATAATTTTTTTCCAAGCATATTTTTGGTCATCAAAGTTCGGATTTTTGGATTCAGCGGGTCGAAATACCCCTAGAAACTCACCCATTAAAGTCCGATCTCGATTCTGAAAAAAAATATTTTCGATCATCTCTTGTTCGTACCATGCGAAATAACTTCTTTCCAGGTGTATTTTCGCGTAACAAAGGTTGGATTTTTGGATTCAGCGGGTCAAAATACACCTATAAACCCACCCATCAAAGTCCGATCTTGATTCTGAAAAAAAATATTTTCGATCATCTCTTTTTCGTACCATGCGAAATAACTTTTTTCCAAGCATATTTTTGGTCATCAGAGGTTGGATTTTCGGATTCAGGGGGTCGAAATACACCTAGAAACTCACCCATTGAAGTCCGATTTTGATTCTGAAAAAAAATATTTTCGATCATCTCTTTTTCGTACCATGCGAAATAACTTCTTTCCAGGTGTATTTTCGTGTAACAAAGCTTGGATTTTTGGATTGAGCGGGTCAAGATACACCTATAAACCCACCCTTCAAAGTTCGATTTCGATTCTGGAGACAGATATTTTCGATCATCTCTTTTTCGTACCATGCGAAATAACTTTTTTCCAAGCATATTTTTGGTCATCAAAGGTTGGATTTTCGCATCCAGCGGGTCGAAATACACCTAGAAACTCACCCATCAAAGTCCGATTTTGATTCTGAAAGAAAATATTTTCGATCATCTCTTTTTCGTACCATGCGAAATAACTTTTTTCCAAGCATGTTTTTGGTCACAAGAGGTCGGATTTTTGGATTCAGCGGGTCGAAATACCCCTAGAAACTCACCCATTGAAGTCCGATCTCGATTCTGAAAAAAAATATTTTCGATCATCTCTTTTTCGTACCATGCGGAATAACTATTTTCCAGGTGTATATTCGTTTACCAAAGGTTTGATTTTTGGATTCAGCGGGTCAAAATACACCTATAAACCCACCCATCAAAGTTCGATTCCGATTCTGGAGACAGATATTTTCGATCATCTCTTTTTCGTACAATGCGAAATAACTTTTTTCCAAGCATATTTTTGCTCATCAAAATTCGGATTTTCGGATTCAGCGGGTCGAAATACACCTAGAAACTCACCCATCAAAGTCCGATCTTGATTCTGAAAAAAAATATTTTCGATCATCTCTTTTTCGTACCATTCGAAATAACTTTTTTCCAAGCATATTTTTGGTCATCAGAGGTTGGATTTTCGGATTCAGGGGGTCGAAATACACCTAGAAACTCACCCATTGAAGTCCGATTTTGATTCTGAAAAAAAATATTTTCGATCATCTCTTTTTCGTTCCATGCGGAATAACTTCTTTCCAGGTGTATTTTCGTGTAACGAAGGTTGGATTTTCGGATTCAGCGGGTCGAAATACACCTAGAAACTCACCCATCAAAGTCCGATCTTGATTCTGAAAAAAAATATTTTCGATCATCTCTTTTTCGTACCATGCGAAATAATTTTTTTCCAAGCATATTTTTGGTCATACGAGGGCGGATTTTTGGATTCAGCGGGTCGAAATACCCCTAGAAACTCACCCATTAAAGTCCGATCTCGATTCTGAAAAAAAATATCTTCGATCATCTCTTTTTCGTACCATTCGAAATAACTTTTTTCCAAGCATATTTTTGGTCATCAGAGGTTGGATTTCCGGATTTAGGGGGTCGAAATACACCTAGAAACTCACCCATTGAAGTCCGATTTTGATTCTGAAAAAAAATATTTTCGATCATCTCTTTTTCGTTCCATGCGAAATAACTTCTTTCCAGGTGTATTTTCGTGTAACAAAGGTTGGATTTTCGGATTCAGCGGGTCGAAATACACCTAGAAACGCACCCATCAAAGTCCGATCTTGATTCTGAAAAAAAATATTTTCGATCATCTCTTTTTCGTACCATGCGAAATAACTTTTTTACAAGCATATTTTTGGTCATCAGAGGTTGGATTTCCGGATTCAGGGGGTCGAAATACACCTAGAAACTCACCCATTAAAGTCCGATCTCGATTCTGAAAAAAAATAATTTCGATCATCTCTTTTTCGTACCATGCGAAATAATTTTTTTCCAAGCATATTTTTGGTCATACGAGGGCGGATTTTTGGATTCAGCGGGTCGAAATACCCCTAGAAACTCACCCATTAAAGTCCGATCTCGATTCTGAAAAAAAATATTTTCGATCATCTCTTGTTCGTACCATGCGAAATAACTTCTTTTCAGGTGTATTTTCGCGTAACAAAGGTTGGATTTTTGGATTCAGCGGGTCAAAATACACCTATAAACCCACCCATCAAAGTCCGATCTTGATTCTGAAAAAAAATATTTTCGATCATCTCTTTTTCGTACCATGCGAAATAACTTTTTTCCAAGCATATTTTTGGTCATCAGAGGTTGGATTTTCGGATTCAGGGGGTCTAAATACACCTAGAAACTCACCCATTGAAGTCCGATTTTGATTCTGAAAAAAAATATTTTCGATCATCTCTTTTTCGTACCATGCGAAATAACTTCTTTCCAGGTGTATTTTCGTGTAACAAAGGTTGGATTTTCGGATTCAGCGGGTCGAAATACACCTAGAAACTCACCCATCAAAGTCCGATTGTAATTCTGAAAGAAAATATTTTCGATCATCTCTTTTTCGTACCATGCGAAATAACTTTTTTCCATGCATGTTTTTGGTCACAAGAGTTCGGATTTTTGGATTCAGCGGGTCGAAATACCCCTAGAAACTCACCCATTAAAGTCCGATCTCGATTCTGAAAGAAAATATTTTCGATCATCTCTTTTTCGTACCATGCGGAATAACTTCTTTCCAGGTGTATTTTCGTTTGACGAAGGTTTGATTTTTGGATTCAGCGGGTCAAAATACACCTATAAACCCACCCATCAAAGTTCGATTCCGATTCTGGAGACAGATATTTTCGATCATCTCTTTTTCGTACCATGCGAAATAACTTTTTTCCATGCATATTTTTGCTCATCAAAGTTCGGATTTTCGGATTCAGCGGGTCGAAATACACCTAGAAACTCACCCATCAAAGACCGATCTTGATTCTGAAAAAAAATATTTTCGATCATCTCTTTTTCGTACCATTCGAAATAACTTTTTTCCAAGCATATTTTTGGTCATCAGAGGTTAAATTTTCGGATTCAGGGGGTCGGAATACACCTAAAAACTCACCCATTGAAGTCCGATTTTGATTCTGAAAAAAAATATTTTCGATCATCTCTTTTTCGTTCCATGCGAAATAACTTCTTTCCAGGTGTATTTTCGTGTAACAAAGGTTGGATTTTCGGATTCAGTGGGTCGAAATACACCTAGAAACTCACCCATCAAAGTCCGATCTTGATTCTGAAAAAAAATATTTTCGATCATCTCTTTTTCGTACCATGCGAAATAATTTTTTTCCAAGCATATTTTTGGTCATCAAAGTTCGGATTTTTGGATTCAGCGGGTCGAAATACCCCTAGAAACTCACCCATTAAAGTCCGATCTCGATTCTGAAAAAAAATATTTTCGATCATCTCTTGTTCGTACCATGCGAAATAACTTCTTTCCAGGTGTATTTTCGCGTAACAAAGGTTGGATTTTTGGATTCAGCGGGTCAAAATACACCTATAAACCCACCCATCAAAGTCCGATCTTGATTCTGAAAAAAAATATTTTCGATCATCTCTTTTTCGTACCATGCGAAATAACTTTTTTCCAAGCATATTTTTGGTCATCAGAGGTTGGATTTTCGGATTCAGGGGGTCGAAATACACCTAGAAACTCACCCATTGAAGTCCGATTTTGATTCTGGAAAAAAATATTTTCGATCATCTCTTTTTCGTACCATGCGAAATAACTTCTTTCCAGGTGTATTTTCGTGTAACAAAGCTTGGATTTTTGGATTGAGCGGGTCAAGATACACCTATAAACCCACCCTTCAAAGTTCGATTTCGATTCTGGAGACAGATATTTTCGATCATCTCTTTTTCGTACCATGCGAAATAACTTTTTTCCAAGCATATTTTTGGTCATCAAAGGTTGGATTTTTGCATCCAGCGGGTCGAAATACACCTAGAAACTCACCCATCAAAGTCCGATTTTGATTCTGAAAGAAAATATTTTCGATCATCTCTTTTTCGTACCATGCGAAATAACTTTTTTCCAAGCATGTTTTTGGTCACAAGAGGTCGGATTTTTGGATTCAGCGGGTCGAAATACCCCTAGAAACTCACCCATTGAAGTCCGATCTCGATTCTGAAAAAAAATATTTTCGATCATCTCTTTTTAGTACCATGCGGAATAACTATTTTCCAGGTGTATATTCGTTTACCAAAGGTTTGATTTTTGGATTCAGCGGGTCAAAATACACCTATAAACCCACCCATCAAAGTTCGATTCCGATTCTGGAGACACATATTTTCGATCATCTCTTTTTCGTACAATGCGAAATAACTTTTTTCCAAGCATATTTTTGCTCATCAAAATTCGGATTTTCGGATTCAGCGGGTCGAAATACACCTAGAAACTCACCCATCAAAGTCCGATCTTGATTCTGAAAAAAAATATTTTCGATCATCTCTTTTTCGTACCATTCGAAATAACTTTTTTCCAAGCATATTTTTGGTCATCAGAGGTTGGATTTTCGGATTCAGGGGGTCGAAATACACCTAGAAACTCACCCATTGAAGTCCGATTTTGATTCTGAAAAAAAATATTTTCGATCATCTCTTTTTCGTTCCATGCGGAATAACTTCTTTCCAGGTGTATTTTCGTGTAACAAAGGTTGGATTTTCGGATTCAGCGGGTCGAAATACACCTAGAAACTCACCCATCAAAGTCCGATCTTGATTCTGAAAAAAAATATTTTCGATCATCTCTTTTTCGTACCATGCGAAATAATTTTTTTCCAAGCATATTTTTGGTCATACGAGGGCGGATTTTTGAATTCAGCGGGTCGAAATACCCCTAGAAACTCACCCATTAAAGTCCGATCTCGATTCTGAAAAAAAATATTTTCGATCATCTCTTGTTCGTACCATGCGAAATAACTTCTTTTCAGGTGTATTTTCGCGTAACAAAGGTTGGATTTTTGGATTCAGCGGGTCAAAATACACCTATAAACCCACCCATCAAAGTCCGATCTTGATTCTGAAAAAAAATATTTTCGATCATCTCTTTTTCGTACCATGCGAAATAACTTTTTTCCAAGCATATTTTTGGTCATCAGAGGTTGGATTTTCGGATTCAGGGGGTCGAAATACACCTAGAAACTCACCCATTACAGTCCGATTTTGATTCTGAAAAAAAATATTTTCGATCATCTCTTTTTCGTACCATGCGAAATAACTTCTTTCCAGGTGTATTTTCGTGTAACAAAGGTTGGATTTTCGGATTCAGCGGGTCGAAATACACCTAGAAACTCACCCATCAAAGTCCGATTGTGATTCTGAAAGAAAATATTTTCGATCATCTCTTTTTCGTACCATGCGAGATAACTTTTTTCCAAGCATGTTTTTGGTCACAAGAGGTCGGATTTTTGGATTCAGCGGGTCGAAATACCCCTAGAAACTCACCCATTAAAGTCCGATCTCGATTGTGAAAAAAAATATTTTCGATCATCTCTTTTTCGTACCATGCGCAATAACTTCTTTCCAGGTGTATTTTCGTTTGACAAAGGTTTGATTTTTGGATTCAGCGGGTCAAAATACACCTATAAACCCACCCATCAAAGTTCGATTCCGATTCTGGAGACAGATATTTTCGATCATCTCTTTTTCGTACCATGCGAAATAACTTTTTTCCAAGCATATTTTTGCTCATCAAAGTTCGGATTTTCGGATTCAGCGGGTCGAAATACACCTAGAAACTCACCCATCAAAGTCCGATCTTGATTCTGACAAAAAATATTTTCGATCATCTCTTTTTCGTACCATTCGAAATAAATTTTTTCCAAGCATATTTTTGGTCATCAGAGGTTGGATTTTCGGATTCAGGGGGTCGAAATACACCTAGAAACTCACCCATTGAAGTCCGATTTTGATTCTGAAAAAAAATATTTTCGATCATCTCTTTTTCGTTCCATGCGGAATAACTTCTTTCCAGGTGTATTTTCGTGTAACAAAGGTTGGATTTTCGGATTCAGCGGGTCGAAATACACCTAGAAACTCACCCATCAAAGTCCGATCTTGATTCTGAAAAAAAATATTTTCGATCATCTCTTTTTCGTACCATGCGAAATAATTTTTTTCCAAGCATATTTTTGGTCATACGAGGGCGGATTTTTGGATTCAGCGGGTCGAAATACCCCTAGAAACTCACCCAATACAGTCCGATCTCGATTCTGAAAAAAAATATTTTCGATCATCTCTTGTTCGTACCATGCGAAATAACTTCTTTTCAGGTGTATTTTCGCGTAACAAAGGTTGGATTTTTGGATTCAGCGGGTCAAAATACACCTATAAACCCACCCATCAAAGTCCGATCTTGATTCTGAAAAAAAATATTTTCGATCATCTCTTTTTCGTACCATGCGAAATAACTTTTTTCCAAGCATATTTTTGGTCATCAGAGGTTGGATTTTCGGATTCAGGGGGTCGAAATACACCTAGAAACTCACCCATTACAGTCCGATTTTGATTCTGAAAAAAAATATTTTCGATCATCTCTTTTTCGTACCATGCGAAATAACTTCTTTCCAGGTGTATTTTCGTGTAACAAAGGTTGGATTTTCGGATTCAGCGGGTCGAAATACACCTAGAAACTCACCCATCAAAGTCCGATTGTAATTCTGAAAGAAAATATTTTCGATCATCTCTTTTTCGTACCATGCGAAATAACTTTTTTCCAAGCATGTTTTTGGTCACAAGAGGTCGGATTTTTGGATTCAGCGGGTCGAAATACCCCTAGAAACTCACCCATTAAAGTCCGATCTCGATTCTGAAAAAAAATATTTTCGATCATCTCTTTTTCGTACCATGCGCAATAACTTCTTTCCAGGTGTATTTTCGTTTGACAAAGGTTTGATTTTTGGATTCAGCGGGTCAAAATACACCTATAAACCCACCCATCAAAGTTCGATTCCGATTCTGGAGACAGATATTTTCGATCATCTCTTTTTCGTACCATGCGAAATAACTTTTTTCCAAGCATATTTTTGCTCATCAAAGTTCGGATTTTCGGATTCAGCGGGTCGAAATACACCTAGAAACTCACCCATCAAAGTCCGATCTTGATTCTGACAAAAAATATTTTCGATCATCTCTTTTTCGTACCATTCGAAATAACTTTTTTCCAAGCATATTTTTGGTCATCAGAGGTTGGATTTCCGGATTCAGGGGGTCGAAATACACCTAGAAACTCACCCATTGAAGTCCGATTTTGATTCTGAAAAAAAATATTTTCGATCATCTCTTTTTCGTTCCATGCGAAATAACTTCTTTCCAGGTGTATTTTCGTGTAACAAAGGTTGGATTTTCGGATTCAGCGGGTCGAAATACACCTAGAATCTCACCCATCAAAGTCCGATCTTGATTCTGAAAAAAAATATTTTCGATCATCTCTTTTTCGTACCATGCGAAATAACTTTTTTCCAAGCATATTTTTGGTCATCAGAGGTTGGATTTCCGGATTCAGGGGGTCGAAATACACCTAGAAACTCACCCATTAAAGTCCGATCTCGATTCTGAAAAAAAATAATTTCGATCATCTCTTTTTCGTACCATGCGAAATAATTTTTTTCCAAGCATATTTTTGGTCATACGAGGGCGGATTTTTGGATTCAGCGGGTCGAAATACCCCTAGAAACTCACCCATTAAAGTCCGATCTCGATTCTGAAAAAAAATATTTTCGATCATCTCTTTTTCGTACCATGCGGAATAACTTCTTTCCAGGTGTATTTTCGTTTACCAAAGGTTTGATTTTTGGATTCAGCGGGTCAAAATACACCTATAAACCCACCCATCAAAGTTCGATTCCGATTCTGGAGACAGATGTTTTCGATCATCTCTTTTTCGTACAATGCGAAATAACTTTTTTCCAAGCATATTTTTGCTCATCAAAATTCGGATTTTCGGATTCAGCGGGTCGAAATACACCTAGAAACTCACCCATTGAAGTCCGATTTTGATTCTGAAAAAAAATATTTTCGATCATCTCTTTTTCGTTCCATGCGGAATAACTTCTTTCCAGGTGTATTTTCGTGTAACATAGGTTGGATTTTCGGATTCAGCGGGTCGAAATACACCTAGAAACTCACCCATCAAAGTCCGATCTTGATTCTGAAAAAAAATATTTTCGATCATCTCTTTTTCGTACCATGCGAAATAATTTTTTTCCAAGCATATTTTAGGTCATACGAGGGCGGATTTTTGGATTCAGCGGGTCGAAATACCCCTAGAAACTCACCCATTAAAGTCCGATCTCGATTCTGAAAAAAAATATTTTCGATCATCTCTTGTTCGTACCATGCGAAATAACTTCTTTTCAGGTGTATTTTCGCGTAACAAAGGTTGGATTTTTGGATTCAGCGGGTCAAAATACACCTATAAACCCACCCATCAAAGTCCGATCTTGATTCTGAAAAAAAATATTTTCGATCATCTCTTTTTCGTACCATGCGAAATAACTTTTTTCCAAGCATATTTTTGGTCATCAGAGGTTGGATTTTCGGATTCAGGGGGTCGAAATACACCTAGAAACTCACCCATTACAGTCCGATTTTGATTCTGAAAAAAAATATTTTCGATCATCTCTTTTTCGTACCATGCGAAATAACTTCTTTCCAGGTGTATTTTCGTGTAACAAAGGTTGGATTTTCGGATTCAGCGGGACGAAATACACCTAGAAACTCACCCATCAAAGTCCGATTGTAATTCTGAAAGAAAATATTTTCGATCATCTCTTTTTCGTACCATGCGAAATAACTTTTTTCCAAGCATGTTTTTGGTCACAAGAGGTCGGATTTTTGGATTCAGCGGGTCGAAATACCCCTAGAAACTCACCCATTAAAGTCCGATCTCGATTCTGAAAAAAAATATTTTCGATCATCTCTTTTTCGTACCATGCGGAATAACTTCTTTCCAGGTGTATTTTCGTTTGACAAAGGTTTGATTTTTGGATTCAGCGGGTCAAAATACACCTATAAACTCACCCATCAAAGTTCGATTCCGATTCTGGAGACAGATATTTTCGATCATCTCTTTTTCGTACCATGCGAAATAACTTTTTTCCAAGCATATTTTTGCTCATCAAAGTTCGGATTTTCGGATTCAGCGGGTCGAAATACACCTAGAAACTCACCCATCAAAGTCCGATCTTGATTCTGACAAAAAATATTTTCGATCATCTCTTTTTCGTACCATTCGAAATAACTTTTTTCCAAGCATATTTTTGGTCATCAGAGGTTGGATTTCCGGATTCAGGGGGTCGAAATACACCTAGAAACTCACCCATTGAAGTCCGATTTTGATTCTGAAAAAAAATATTTTCGATCATCTCTTTTTCGTTCCATGCGAAATAACTTCTTTCCAGGTGTATTTTCGTGTAACAAAGGTTGGATTTTCGGATTCAGCGGGTCGAAATACACCTAGAAACTCACCCATCAAAGTCCGATCTTGATTCTGAAAAAAAATATTTTCGATCATCTCTTTTTCGTACCATGCGAAATAATTTTTTTCCAAGCATATTTTTGGTCATACGAGGGCGGATTTTTGGATTCAGCGGGTCGAAATACCCCTAGAAACTCACCCATTAAAGTCCGATCTCGATTCTGAAAAAAAATATTTTCGATCATCTCTTGTTCGTACCATGCGAAATAACTTCTTTTCAGGTGTATTTTCGCGTAACAAAGGTTGGATTTTTGGATTCAGTGGGTCAAAATACACCTATAAACCCACCCATCAAATTCCGATCTTGATTCTGAAAAAAAATATTTTCGATCATCTCTTTTTCGTACCATGCGAAATAACTTTTTTCCAAGCATATTTTTGGTCATCAGAGGTTGGATTTTCGGATTCAGGGGGTCGAAATACACCTAGAAACTCACCCATTACAGTCCGATTTTGATTCTGAAAAAAAATATTTTCGATCATCTCTTTTTCGTACCATGCGAAATAACTTCTTTCCAGGCGTATTTTCGTGTAACAAAGGTTGGATTTTCGAATTCAGCGGGTCGAAATACACCTCGAAACTCACCCATCAAAGTCCGATTGTAATTCTGAAAGAAAATATTTTCGATCATCTCTTTTTCGTACCATGCGAAATAACTTTTTTCCAAGCATGTTTTTGGTCACAAGAGTACGGATTTTTGAATTCAGCGGGTCGAAATACCCCTAGAAACTCACCCATTAAAGTCCGATCTCGATTCTGAAAGAAAATATTTTCGATCATCTCTTTTTCGTACCATGCGGAATAACTTCTTTCCAGGTGTATTTTCGTTCGACAAAGGTTTGATTTTTGGATTCAGCGGGTCAAAATACACCTATAAACCCACCCATCAAAGTTCGATTCCGATTCTGGAGACAGATATTTTCGATCATCTCTTTTTCGTACCATGCGAAATAACTTTTTTCCAAGCATATTTTTGGTCATCAGAGGTTGGATTTTCGGATTCAGGGGGTCTAAATACACCTAGAAACTCACCCATTGAAGTCCGATTTTGATTCTGAAAAAAAATATTTTCGATCATCTCTTTTTCGTACCATGCGAAATAACTTCTTTCCAGGTGTATTTTCGTGTAACAAAGCTTGGATTTTTGGATTGAGCGGGTCAAGATACACCTATAAACCCACCCTTCAAAGTTCGATTTCGATTCTGGAGACAGATATTTTCGATCATCTCTTTTTCGTACCATGCGAAATAACTTTTTTCCAAGCATATTTTTGGTCATCAAAGGTTGGATTTTCGCATCCAGCGGGTCGAAATACACCTAGAAACTCACCCATCAAAGTCCGATTTTGATTCTGAAAGAAAATATTTTCGATCATCTCTTTTTCGTACCATGCGAAATAACTTTTTTCCAAGCATGTTTTTGGTCACAAGAGGTCGAATTTTTGGATTCAGCGGGTCGAAATACCCCTAGAAACTCACCCATTGAAGTCCGATCTCGATTCTGAAAAAAAATATTTTCGATCATCTCTTTTTCGTACCATGCGGAATAACTTCTTTCCAGGTGTATTTTCGTTTACCAAAGGTTTGATTTTTGGATTCAGCGGGTCAAAATACACCTATAAACCCACCCATCAAAGTTCGATTCCGATTCTGGAGACAGATGTTTTCGATCATCTCTTTTTCGTACAATGCGAAATAACTTTTTTCCAAGCATATTTTTGCTCATCAAAATTCGGATTTTCGGATTCAGCGGGTCGAAATACACCTAGAAACTCACCCATTGAAGTCCGATTTTGATTCTGAAAAAAAATATTTTCGATCATCTCTTTTTCGTTCCATGCGGAATAACTTCTTTCCAGGTGTATTTTCGTGTAACATAGGTTGGATTTTCGGATTCAGCGGGTCGAAATACACCTAGAAACTCACCCATCAAAGTCCGATCTTGATTCTGAAAAAAAATATTTTCGATCATCTCTTTTTCGTACCATGCGAAATAATTTTTTTCCAAGCATATTTTAGGTCATACGAGGGCGGATTTTTGGATTCAGCGGGTCGAAATACCCCTAGAAACTCACCCATTAAAGTCCGATCTCGATTCTGAAAAAAAATATTTTCGATCATCTCTTGTTCGTACCATGCGAAATAACTTCTTTTCAGGTGTATTTTCGCGTAACAAAGGTTGGATTTTTGGATTCAGCGGGTCAAAATACACCTATAAACCCACCCATCAAAGTCCGATCTTGATTCTGAAAAAAAATATTTTCGATCATCTCTTTTTCGTACCATGCGAAATAACTTTTTTCCAAGCATATTTTTGGTCATCAGAGGTTGGATTTTCGGATTCAGGGGGTCGAAATACACCTAGAAACTCACCCATTACAGTCCGATTTTGATTCTGAAAAAAAATATTTTCGATCATCTCTTTTTCGTACCATGCGAAATAACTTCTTTCCAGGTGTATTTTCGTGTAACAAAGGTTGGATTTTCGGATTCAGCGGGACGAAATACACCTAGAAACTCACCCATCAAAGTCCGATTGTAATTCTGAAAGAAAATATTTTCGATCATCTCTTTTTCGTACCATGCGAAATAACTTTTTTCCAAGCATGTTTTTGGTCACAAGAGGTCGGATTTTTGGATTCAGCGGGTCGAAATACCCCTAGAAACTCACCCATTAAAGTCCGATCTCGATTCTGAAAAAAAATATTTTCGATCATCTCTTTTTCGTACCATGCGGAATAACTTCTTTCCAGGTGTATTTTCGTTCGACAAAGGTTTGATTTTTGGATTCAGCGGGTCAAAATACACCTATAAACTCACCCATCAAAGTTCGATTCCGATTCAGGAGACAGATATTTTCGATCATCTCTTTTTCGTACCATGCGAAATAACTTTTTTCCAAGCATATTTTTGCTCATCAAAGTTCGG